>OOFC01005430.1:4819-15041 GCA_900323345.1 Pseudochromis fuscus
CTGCACGATGGGAGTCTGAGCATCCGGGAGGTGACACCTGGAGATGAGGGCAGCTACCTGTGCAACTCCACCGTGCCCGGGATGAAGGACGGCTTCCGGGCACGTGTGCTGCTCCAAGTAGCCAGTAAGTGCGTGCGCATGTGTGCAGTCAGGATGGGTGAGGGTGAGGTGATGGTGAGGGGGTGATGTTGACAGGAATTCACTGAAACTACATTTCTGGTGAAGATGAACTGGTTCTTCAACATAGCTCACTGGTCACGTGATGACAGGTGACTGGGAACCGCAGGGGAAACATAAATAAGTGAATTCCTGAGGATTTATTTGCCTTTAAACTGTCACAAAATAAGAGAAAATTATAATTAATAATTTAACCTGAGTAAATAAGTTGTTTGTATCCAGTGTGTAAAATACTGAACGACACAATATGGAGGAAGGAGTGAGGAGGCGGGTCTAACCCTTGAACCTGAGGACACTACCCAATGAGTATGAGACTGGAGTTCCAGACCACACCTGTCAGTCAGACTAGCCCCGCCCCTAACTCCTCCCACCTGATCTCTGAGAAGAAGAGTTGACTTTATCTGATGACATCAGAATGACTTGTGGAGAAATGTATCGATGAATATTTCAGGATTGGATTTTTGGATTGAAGTCAGTTGGAGCAGCACCTGGTGGCTGGTGGTGGTATTACACTTTTTTGCACTTCTGCATTGGCCTCAGTTTGAGACCTGGTTGCTTTGCTGTATGTACAGAATAGAATCACTCCTGAAGCTGCACTACACGCCACAGACAGTTATTTATCTGTATTTGTTGGTAACAATCTGCTCCTCAGTGTGTTTTTGAGGCCTGAAGGTGTTCCCAGTAAAATACTGGTAGTTTCTACCAGTACTGTCACTGGACTCATTGTGGCTGAAATTCTTTAATAAATCGTGTGTGATTTTCAAACCTCTCCTCCTGCAAATGTAACAAGATGCAGAGTTTTTTGTAACTTAACTTATGTAATAGATTACAAACTGACTATTGAGAGTAATGTGTGTGAGGTTGTGCTCCTGTGTAATGTGCTGCACATGTTTCCTGCAGATGGACCAGAAAATGTTTCCACATCCATCAGTCCCACCGAGGCGCTGCCCAACGGGACGCTCTTCACCCGTCAGGGCTCCTCCGTCTCCCTCTCCTGCTCCGGGTCCTCGTACCCGACCCAGCAGCTGACCTGGGCCTTCAGAGGAGCCTCGTCCAGCAACGACTCGCTGGTCTCCGCCTCCGGAGCTCGGCTGGACTTCAACATAGGAAACATTCAGCTCGGTCATCAGGGAGTTTACAGCTGCAGGGCCGAGAACTCAGTCTCCCATCAGACGGTGGAGAGGAGCACAGAGCTGCTGGTCTACTGTAAGTCCCAGTTTCATTTAAATATTTCTAAAGTTCTCACAACATCATCATCATCATCATAATCATAATAATAATTTTAATGATGATGATGATGATGATGGTGACTTTTTTGAATAGTAAAATCTCAGTGTTCAGTGATAAGTCAGACCAACATTGAATACTTCTATTAAAGTATTTGTCCAGTAATTTAATAAGTTTCTGTTGAACAAATCAGCACCTCCAAATCCATGGCCATGGTTCTCAGCCAGAAAAGGGTGGAGTGCCCTCTCCGGATCAGGGAGGAGATCCTGCCCCAAGTGGAGGAGTTCAAGTACTTCAGGGTCTTGTTCACGAGTGAGGGAGGGATGGAGCGTGAGATCGACAGGTGGATCGGTGCGGCGTCCACAGTAATGTGGACTCTGCACAGATCCGTTGTGGTGAAGAGGGAGCTGAGCTGAAAGGCAAAGCTCTCGATTTACTGGTCGATCTTCGTTCCCACCCTCACCTGTGGTCACGAGCTTTGGGTAGTGACTGAATGAACAAGATCGTGGGTACAAGCGGCCAAAATGAGCTTCCTCCGTAAGGTGGCTGGGCTCTCCCTTAGAGACAGGGTGAGAAGCTCGGTCATCCAGGAGGAGCTCGGAGTAGAGCTGCTGCTGCTCCAGGTTGAGAAGATCCAGATGAGGTGGCGTGGGCATCTAATCAGGATGCCTCCTGGACGCCTCCTTGGTGAGGTGTTCAGGGCATGTCCCACCGGTAGGAGACCCCGGGGAAGACCCGGCAGCATGGTGTGTGGGTGAGGCAGAGGAGGAGGAGCAGTGTGAGGCAGAGGAGGAGGAGCAGTGTGAGGCAGAGGAGGAGCAGCAGTGTGAGGCAGAGGAGGAGGAGCAGTGTGAGGCAGAGGAGGAGGAGCAGTGTGAGGCAGAGGAGCAGCAGTGTGAGGCAGAGGAGCAGCAGTGTGAGGCAGAGGAGGAGCAGCAGTGTGAGGCAGAGGAGGAGCAGCAGTGTGAGGCAGAGGAGGAGCAGCAGTGTGAGGCAGAGGAGGAGGAGCAGTGTGAGGCAGAGGAGCAGCAGTGTGAGGCAGAGGAGGAGCAGTGTGAGGCAGAGGAGCAGCAGTGTGAGGCAGAGGAGGAGCAGCAGTGTGAGGCAGAGGAGGAGGAGCAGCCTGGTTCACAGTGTGTGAGATGCTGCAGCAGTGAGACGTGTTGAACATGTTTCCTGCAGTGTCAGCAGGTTGTCCTGATGATGCACACTGGTCTTCCTGATGCTGACTCTGAGTTCCTCCTCACTTCCTGTCATCTGTCAGGACGTCTGCTGCAGACACTTCCTCCTAAGTTCCTACTCGCTGAGCTGTTTCATGCTGGTAGATGAGGCTCAGCAGCAGTTAGTCAAAACATCCTGGAGACAGAGCTCAGGTCTGCTCTGCTCATCATCTCAGATTAAAATAGTTTCATCCTGCATGTGTGGAGAGCTTCAACAGACTCCATGAAGGATGATGATGATGTGATTTTCTGTTGGACGGAGATCTTCAGACTCTGTAAGGTCTGTGTGGAGGTGAGCAGCAGGTTGTAGGTTGCTCCTTCAGTTACCAGCTTAGGTGAGACTTTAACTTCCTGTCGCCTCCGTCTCTTTGGGACAAAGATGCAGAGTGAACAGACTGAAGTTTCTGTCTCCAGCTTTGTGAGACCTGGACACTGCATGTTGTCCATCTCTGACCTGGATCATGAGGGACCAACAAGATGATCCTGAGTCTTCATCACCTTCATCCTTCCAAAAGAGGAGCTGAAACATTTCATTACTCTTTGTTACACTGTTGAAAGAACTGAGACGTTTGTGGACATTTTGAAGGCGGGAGTTTAATATTTGAATGTGACCATATTTGGATATGAGGGGAGGAGTGAGGAGGCGGGTCTGACCTTTGAACCTGAGGACACTGTACAATGTGGATGAGACTGGACTTCAGGTGTAGTCTCTAATGAGTTGATCAAACTAGCCCCGCCCCTAACTCCTCCCCTTCCCTTAGCGTTACATCTCTTTGATGATGAAATGATTTTCAGATGGACCATGTCACTGGGTCAGACCTCATCTGAAAAACAAACAAAAATAATGTGAAATAGTTTTTCCAAAAAGTTGTAAACAAACAAACAAAAACACACCCTGCTTGGTGGAGGTGATAAGTTGTCAGTGGAGCCACAGTTTAATTGGTGCAGGACTAGTGATGTAAATCAATTCAGACACTGCTCATTGGTTCAGTTTAACTCCCAGATGTTTCACAGACTCAGTGTTTAAAGTAGAAGTAACTGTTACATGTTGTGTTACATCTTGTTACATGTTGTGTTACATGTTGTGTTACATGTTGTTTTACATGTTGTGACAGGTGATAAACCAGCTGACTCCATCATGCTCTTCCTCATGTTTCCTTCTCACCAGACGCTCCGGACCGACACCCTGAGTGTATGTGGGTGCCGGCAGAAGACTCCGCCCACATCCAGTTCACCTGCACCTGGTTGGGAGCGTATCCCGTCCCGGAGCTGCGCTGGGGGGAGGACGGCGTGTACCAGGCGACGGACAGCCTGTCGGTGACGTTTAACCGCTCGCAGCTGTCTGACGGTCAGACCCTGAGGTGCACGGCCCAGCACCCGGCGCTGCAGCGGGAGGAGGAGAAGGCGTGTCTGTTTACCTTCAGTAAGCACCACCCTCCTCTCTGTCCTCACACCTGCTGAATCTTTCATGTACTTTCCAGCCACTGAGACGCTGTGACCACGGCTGACACTGTGGCTCAGTCTGCACAGCTCTGGCCTCACGTTAGCTTAGCATCCATGTGCATTTTGTAGATTTAACTCTGAAGCTTTGTTTCCAGAGCGAGACGCAGCTGTGATCCAATCAAACAGCCAGAGCAGCACAGATGATTTCACATGCAAATAGTTGTGAACGTTGTGGTCACCATTTGTTTACCTGCTGCAGGTCATCGCTCAGATTTCTGCCTCCGTCCCGGCCTCACCGGACAGTAAACCTGTTGTAGTTCAACATAACCACAGTAACCTGCACAGTAACTGAACTGAAAGCTTGAATTAGTCCAAATGTCTTTTATCTTTGAGGAGAATATTTAGAGTTTGAAGACACAGCAGTCCTTCAGCAGACACATGGTCTCTGTTAAACTGTGTCAGATACATCAAACCATCATCGTACCATCACATCATCTTCTCTGGTAGCATCTCAGAGTCTCCTCCTAAATACTGATACTTATACTTCATGTACTGCAGCATAAATAACCACCGGTGCAAAGATACCGTCCAGTCAACAGCAGCATCTCACACACGTCCACAGATTCACAAGGAAAACATTTCACATCCAGCCTGGGACTGAAATCCTGAATCCAGGTCCTGATCCACCATCAGCTGCTGGACTGGACCAGGTCCTGGACCAGGTCCAGACTCACATGTTCACACTTGTTGGAAAAGTTTGAATTTCCAGTTACAAAGTTACTTTGTTTGTTTATAGCACAGATGTTTCTAGAAGTCACTGTTGGAGAGAGTCAGGCTCCGCCTCCTGTCACCTGTCAGCCAATCAGAAGACACAGGCTCTTGAGACAGAGGATGAAATGAGCTTTATAAGATAAATCTGAACGTTTCTGATGAGCAGTCTGCAGAAGAGGAGACGATAAATATGAAGCAAACCCTAACCCTCTTTATAAAACCATCACAGATACATCACTGAGTCCAAACACCAAGAAAAGCTGATCAGTGACTGAGTTACTGCAGAGCTGTAGCTTCAGTTACATCCTGTTTACTGTTTAACCTGTTACCATGAACAATAATAATAAACTTATACATTTATAAAGCATCTTTCATACAAAGATGAAACAATGTGATTCACAGTTTAACAATTACATTCATCAAGTGGATCAAATAAAACAAATATAAAACAATAAGGAAAATGCTGTAAGATAATAAGAATTTAAGTACAGTTACAAAAATCTAAAATTCATGGAGGAGGAAACAGTTTGAAAATGAGAATTTTAAAAATAGAAAAACAACAAATCCAGTTTTAAAGTCAAACTTGTAATTTTCAGTGTATTAGTTCAGACAGAGGAGCTGGTGTCCTGGCCTCGAGGACACTGTGCTGCAGGACATGTGGACACTTGTCCCAGTGACTCACTCAGTCCTGTTAAAGTTCATCGTTGCACAAATTCCTGCTGTGAACAATGAAGCGACACAAAGCGGGTCAAAGGTCGTCTTATCAGTGGATGTCTCCGAACACGAGGTGTGTCTGATAATCAGTCAGTGTTGGATTGTTGGTCAGAAGCAGCAGCTTTGTGTTGTCATGTGTGTGCAGTCGGTGAGGAGACGTCCAAGGATCTGTGTGTATCTGCAGCATGTCTGACATGTCATCAACTGCAGCTGAACAGATGACTTATTATAGATGAATGAAATGCAGACAGTTCAACATGTGGAGACTGGTTGGTTGTGTTGATCAGAGCAGTTGATGGACAACACTTCACTCAGCATCAGATGTTGATCTGACTCAAACCTCAGGAACCACAAACACTCAGTCTGTCACAGGTTAACAAGTCGTTCAGTGACTTGTTGGTGCAGACTGTTCAGACATGAACAAAAGTGCAGTACCTCTGATGACCACTGGAGGCTGCCTCCAACTAACTCCGCCTCCAACAAAACCCACCTCCAACTAACTCCGCCTCCAACAAAACCCACCTCCAACAAACTCCGCCTCCAACTAACCCCACCTCCAACTAACCCCACCTCCGACTAACTCCACCTCAACTAACTCCACCTCAACTAACTCCGCCTCCAACAAACCCCGCCTCCAGCTGACTTCATCATTTTCAGCCATGAAATTCTCACTGCATGATTTTTTCCACAAGTCATCTGATGTCATTAAAGTTTCTTCTTCTTCTTGGTGATGAGGTGGGAGGAGTTAGGGGCGGGGTTAGTGTGATTGACAGGTGTTCCATCTGAAAAAATAACCATCACTAAGTAGATATTAGGCTTCAAAAGGAGGATGATTAAGGGGCGTGGTCAGCAGGATTGACAGGTCTGGTCTCCAATGAGAGCAGATCTGAAGTCAAGTCTCAGACACTTTAGGTTCAGAGGTCAGACCCGCCTCCTCACTCCTTCCTTCATATCCAAATATGGTCACTTCTGGCTCCACAAACCAAACAGTAAACAGTCTGTGGTTGAGCAGATTATTTAATTTCCAGCTTCACAGTGACTGCCTGGACGTTGCAGTGGGGTCAGCCCCTGTCCTTCAAACAGTGATCATTGATATGATGCTGCATCGTACAGCTGAGGCTGTTATTTCCTGTGGTGCCAACATAAAAATGTGACTGTTTGTTGCACTGAGACTCTGTTCAGACGTCTGCCTCCGTCCTCTCAGGGTCTCCTTATCCTGAGGGCGAGCCTCTGGCCTCGGCTCTGGAGGAGTCCAGCATCACTCTGACCTGCAGCGAGGCCACGTCCATCCCCCCCGCTAACACCACCTGGAGGAAGGGCCTGCAGCAGGACGCCATCGTACCCGGGTCCAAGTACGTCCTGTCCGAGGAAGGCCCCGTGCTGAAGCTGACCATCCTCAACGTCAGCAAGGACGATGAAGGCGTCTACTTCTGCCGCAGTGAGAACCCGCTGGGCGTCCGCGAGCTGGAGGTCTACCTGACCGTGAGGAGTAAGTGTGTCTGGGTCTGTGTTCAGGAGGCTGCATGTGTCAGAGGTGAGAGGTGAGCTCAGCAGAGGGAGGGAGGCGGGAACATGCAGGTCTGGTTACAGGTGAGCAGCCAGTCAGCACAGGCGTGGTGTCGGCCTCAGGAATGCTGATAAACCTGCTGCTCCTCCCTCCAGCCTCATCATCCTCCTGCTGTCTTTCAGCCGCCTCCTCTGCATACACCGGAGCCATCATCGGCGTCTTCATCGCCGCGCTGATCGTGGGATCGGCCGTGATCATCGCAAAAACCATTTACTCCAGCCGACACCGGATATGTCTGGGTAACTGATCAGCCACACAGGCTGCACATGATCAACTGTCAATCATATAAATCCACTAATACAGTTTCTTTTTCTTTCAGGAGGAGGCTTTGGGTGAGTATCTCACATCAACTTAAATACACAGAAAACAGGTAAAAGTAGCTTTTCAGTTACATTCATTCTAGTTTTTATTTCAGCTGTTTATTGTACAGTTTGTTCACACGTCCACTGAAGATAAAAACTGTACAACCATGGATTTCCCCAAAGTCACATATTTTTTTTTGTTTTTATCGACTCTGTCGTTCCTACGATGAGACACTTTCATCTTTTCCAAACTACAGAATAAAATCCTTTGTTCCTTGTATCTGGATCAGTTCGGGAGTTTTTCAGGAGTGTTGCTGATGCAGGTGAAATCACAGCATCTTTATAACTGTAAAGCACCTGGAGAGCACAGACCTCCATCAGGTCCTAATCCAGCTGCTGTGATGTCACAGGCTGAACACCGTCGCCCTCATGTGGTGAAATCGTAACAATGTTTTATTAAATCATTTATGAGAGAGATTTGTTTGAGCCTGGATCTCATCCTCTGATCTCCCCTGAAATGTTGTTAATACTAAAAAAAACAAAAACAAAGTGGATCTGTTATGTTGTGAACAAACAAACCAACACAGGTGAACCCACAACCTCCTGGACGGTGGTGAGAGTCTAGATCCAGTCTGAAAACTCAAATCCTCCTTAAACCCGTGTGGGATTTGGACAAAGATGTGAAGATGTGTCTCAGGTGTTTCTCAGCACACAGCCGGGGTCACGACCTCTAGTTTCACTGTGACATCATCATCGTTGCTGTCCTCTGCAGACACATGGAGGACGACAGAGGAGACGTGCTGAGTCTGGTGGAGTCGGACGACGAGCAGATCTTCCAGGACGCCGTCCCCCGTCTGCCTCCTCTGACCAACGGACACCAGACCACACTGGTCCAGATCCATCGCATCCCGTCCAGTACGACCTCATCATACGTGTTGTGGTTTTTAATGAGCATGTGAACACGCAGATAAACTGTGTGTGTTTGCAGGTGACCAGGAGGATGCAGACGCCGCTGACATCAGCGCCCAGCAGCAGGAGGACACGGCGCAGACGGAGGACGACCTCGTCACATTTTAGCTACTGGGAGTTTTTTAGATCGTCGTCATTTTAGGTAAAAATAAAAAGTCTCCCAATGAGAATGTGAAAAGTTTTGGTGGAAGACGTGTTAAAAAATAATCTCATCATTTTTATTATTTTTTTAAACGGTGTTTTTAATTTTTTGTAAGTTTATTTCTATGAATGACTGGTTTGTACAGGATTGTGTGAGACTGGTGCAGTAAATATCTGTGTTTAACTGGTGTGGCTCTTCACTGGGAACATGCAGATTACATCAGAGGGAAAAATGTGGTGGAGTCGGTTCGAGAGGTGATTACATGATGTTACGTGAGAAATGAAAACTGACTCACGCTGATAAAATGCTCTGAATTGGGACACACGTGAGATCTGGGTCATGACACTAAAATTAAAATCTATGACATCATCAGCACATCAATCAGCTGCTAACACTCCCTCAGAGTCACAACACAGGAATCCTTGTATCAAATATAAGTATCCTGTATGTTGTAGTAATGAACAGTATGGAAGCCCTGAAAGGACACAAGTAAATACTTTAGACTTTCTCTGTTTTGCTGTGATAACGAGTTAGTTTCAGTGATTTTCTCCAGAAAACAAGAAAAATCTTCAGAGACTCTCTTGTTATGGGGAAATATATTTAAAAAACATTAAAAAAAAAATCTCTTGACTTTGTTAGCAACATTTTCAATCCATAAACCTAGCCAGCTAAAAAAGGATTTGTACAAACCAGATACATGTACAGAAGCCCTAAGAGGACATGGTGAAATACATTTTATTTCCTCTGTTTTGCTGTGAGTTGGTTTCAGTGTTTTTACTTCACAACAGAGGAAATCAAATGTATCTAATCTTGACCTTTAGGGGCTTCCGTAGAACACAGATACATGCTGAGCCCATGTGATGTCACAACAATCAGAAAAATCCTCCCAGTTTTCTGATTGGTTGAAATTCTGTGACATCACGTGGGCTCATTTAAAATGGCAGCCTCCGTGATGGGAGAACTCTGACCATCAGAGATGAGTCTTAGTGATGTGAACTCTTTATTTTCACTTGTTCCCATAAATCCTCAGTTTACGTCAGAGTCTGTCTCCTGCTGTATCTGGACCATGTTTTTAATTATACATCATCCTGGAGATGCAGCTTCAGGCCCAATGTGCTGGAAGTGAAAGCATCTGCTGGGACGTGAATTATTCAGAAACATGTATGTGGGATGGTCGAGATGTTTTTATGACTTTGAAGTGGCTGTGAAAAGGCAAGAAAAAGGAAACTATAAATACTGATGATCTGCCTGTTTGTTCTGGAAAAACTATTCTCAAACCTTTAGTGATTAAAACATTAAAGAAACAAGATTTCTTCATGAAAAATGAACTGAAAAAATCTAATTTGGGTGCCTGCTACCTTAGTTCATGGCTGTGTGTTAAATGATACGCTCAATAATTCACACAAATGTATATTTAGACAAAAACAACCTTACAACAATGAACAAGGTCCAAGGAGCAGATTTTAAAAGTCAAACAAGATGGAGAATAAACTGAAGACAGAGTAAACCTAAGTTTGTGGAGGTTTTAGATTAATTATGTGGAAAATATTCAATCATTTCAGTCACATTTAATTGTAATTCAGCTTAAAAACTGTTTCTTCAACTATATGAGTCTTTTATTGTTTATTTAGGAAGAATAAATTAGATTCATGATGTCATATAGGCTGATTTAATTATTTATTATATATTT
>OOFC01005435.1:22162-48111 GCA_900323345.1 Pseudochromis fuscus
ATGTATAAAAACTCAAAATACTGGGTAAAAATATAAAATAATTTGCAAAAAACACAAATTACTGGTTAAAAACAATACAATAATGGTTAAAAACAATAAAATGCTGGGTAAAAACAATAAAATACTTGTTAAAAACACAAAACAGTGGGTAAAAACAATAAAGTACTTGTTAAAAACCTAAAATAATGGGTAATAATAGCAAAATACAGGCTAAAAACAATAACATACTAGTTAAAAACAACAAAATGCTGGGTAATAACAATACAATGTCTGGTAAAAACAATATAACACTGGTTAAAAACAATAAAATGCTGGGTAAAAACAATACAATGTCTGGTAAAAACAATAAAATAATGGTTAAAAACAATAAAATTCTGGGTAAAAACAATAAAATACTGGTTAAAAACAATAAAATTTTGGGTAATAACATTAAAATGTTCGGTAAACAACCCATCTTACTAGGTTAATTTAACCTGTAGTTAGTCCCATATTTACCCAGCTGTATCCTCGCTCATCAATGAGTGTGTGATGGTGAACGTGTGTGAAAGGAAATGATTCATAGTTACATGTTTTGGTGTCGCTGTGGGGACACGAGTGGGTGTGTGGACGTGTTAGACATGGTGTGGATGTTTCTGAAATATTGCATCACGTGCGTGGTTTTAGCCTGGTGACTCACAGGGTTTGTTTATCTGCTGGCAGCTTGTCAGAGTCCCTCCTCTTCCAACGAACCTTCTCACACTCGGATTTAAGTCCGGGCAGATCACCTCTGACTTCATCACACCTCCAGGCACTGAAGGACAGACACAGAGACAAGAAAGACAGAAACCAGGATGTTTTCAGAGCTCGAGTGCGGGATTTGTTACGAGACCTTTAACGCAGGTCGGCGGTGTCCCCGGGAGCTCCGCTGCAAACACAGCTTCTGTGAGAGCTGCCTCCTGGCTCTGTCCACAGAGGCGCACCTGGGAGCGGACAGACTGATCGTGTGTCCCCTGTGCCGAGACACCACATCCATCTCCGGGGAGAGGACGATCAGAGCCGAGCTCAGGGTGGATGAGTGCGCCCTGGAGCGAATGCTGGCCGCGGGAGTCCTCGACCGGGAGGAGGACGATGACCTGGAGGAGTGCGCTCCACCTGAGGACTGTGATGAGCCGGAGGGAGCGACACTGCCTGAGAGCCAAGCCGGGGAGAGCGACGTCCCTGCCGTCTCCAGAGGTGGGAGGTTCCGCCGGTCTTGGAAGAAAGTTTGGAGGACGATCAGCGGCAAGAGCTTAGAGCAGAGGCCAGAAAGTAAGTAAAATATAGACTGTGACAAATGATCATGACCAGTTTTATAAGTGGACTCAGTAAATAATGGGCAAGAGTGAGAAAAGACTGACCACAAAATAGTAGCAAATTTTTATTTTAAACTGTAAAATTGATAAATATCATGTAAATATCTGGGATTTTATTTTGAAAATTTTAAAGTAGCCTAGAAACGGTCCCAAATTAGTTGGATAAAGTCATCCAGAGAGTTTCTATGGACCAGTTAGTGTAACCACAGTAACTATAGACTATTTTTAAATGAAGCTATACAATTTACAGAATAAATAAAGCTCCGAACATAAAGTGAGGATGCTTTCAATAGCTGATCAGATAAACGCACAGAAAGGAAGAAAATAAATAAATCAGGCCAATATTTTATGTGGCCACAATTTCCCTTTAAAACAGCACCAAGTTTTTGGTAACTGTCGGACACAGGTGCATTTTAAGCATCTTAAAGAAGTTAAACAGAATAAATGTGCCAGATGAGACCCCTCCTGATGTTGCCAGATACTGTAAAAGAATCAAAACATCTAAAATGCAACAGAAATAGGTCCAGCCTGTATATCTCTCCTAAATGAAACTCTGTGTCCAAAAGCACATTCCTAACATTCCTTCTGTGTTTTCCCAGTTCACTGTGTGACCAGTGCTGACCTGAGGAGCCTCGCCATGATGTCCTGCTACATGTTTTGAGCGGCCTGCAGATGCCCAGACACCCTGTATAATGTGATACCGTATTCAATATTTTAATGAAACACACAATCAGTGGCGATGATGAAAGAAAAGAAAAGCTTGCTGGCAAGACACCTGGACGCATTATCCCGTGATTTAAATTAAAATGATGACCACTAACACAGCTGTTGCACTCAAATGAGGAAAAAAAGGAAAACTGGTGATTTAATGATGCACAAGTGTATGCTTTTTTATATTTATACTTTTCCTGAATGTATTTATTTTTTTAATATGTGTTATGTATTTAAATAGAAATAAATGAACTCCTGTTTCAACTCACTTTGAAGCTTTGTGTGGCTGTGTGTTGGAGTGTGGAAGCAATAATACAGTTAAAATACACATTTTATGTCATCTAGGCCCAATTAAAACACACTTTAGTGAAATTCAGGGAGAAAAATTGACCCTATAAATAAAGAAAATTAAAAGTAACACTGTTTAAGGTTAACTAGCTGATGAAATGGGTTGAACTACCCTTCACAGAAAGCTGTGGAGGGTTGTTACCTGATGCCAGGTGAACAGCATTTCCTCCAATCAGCAGCAGAGTCTCTACATGGCTTGTGCACTGACAACAATACTGCAGCAGGTAATTTTCAGGTCTGCTTCTGACAGTTTACAAACCTGAGTGGAAGCTGTCAATCATGTTTGGACATTTTCCTCTTGACTCAAGGTAAATACAATATTTTGTGGGGTGGTTTTTTTGTAGTTACATGTGAAACATCGGGGTGGTTATTTTTGACAGCACTTTAATTGCCTCACATAAAAGCAATCCTCCTGGGTGTGCTCTGTTTCTTCCCCCTCTGTCTGCAGACTCTTTGTCTTTGCGCTGATCTGTGCAGCTGCCGCGTCGTTCATCATGTGTTCAGATGCTGCAAGAGGTGAGCACAAGCAGGCCACTGTCTGCCAGGCAAATCCTGCAGCGTCTGCAGTTTGACTCAGCTTAATGTTCATCTTAATGGCTGTCTGAAAAATGTCATGAGGCATGTGCTGGTTCGATGGAGAATGACTTATTTGTTTCTATAAATCTGCAGCTGGTTGTTTTAATGATGCTAGCAGAGGATTGTCTTTAACTAGGCAAGATATGATTGAGATTTCACTCATTTAGATTAGGATTTATAGTTTTTTCAGATTATATGTAACAGAATAAGCATATAAAAGTGGTACAAAATGACAATTTCATCAAGTAGTATGAATTTAAAGACATATATTTGATTTATCTGGTATTTTTATAGCTGAATAGGCTACAGGGATTATTGTGTTACAATATAAGCATTTCATTTCTTTCTCCCTTTTGTTTGATCTGCAGCCAGTCCCCTAATCTCTCACAATCCAGTGAAGCACAACGTCCTGAGACGACTGTACACTCGGCATCAGCCCTTCTCCGTTGGTCTGTTCTCGACAGAAACTAGACTCCAAACTGGAACCAACAGTCAAACCAGGATGAGCAAAAACTACAGAGAAACCCTGTCAATCATTAATCCCCAATCAAACCCTGATAGCAGACAGTATCGAGTCAGAACAAGCAAAGTGCGGCGAGGTCACGGCGCAGGTGGAGTGCGGCCAACCAGCAGCATTTTCACCCGCCACTCTCAGCACGGAGGACGGAGCTTTGAGAAGTGGCATTCGAAGGAGAACGGCCACAGTGTCTCTCAGAAAGCAGCACAAGCTGGAAACTCTTATAATTCATACTCGGTGGTTAGAAAGCTGCCTCAAAACAGAGCTGTCAGTCCATTTCACCGAGCTGGTTTTTCACAAGTTTGGGGAAATTATGCTCCCAACGAAGTAAATGCTCCTAAAAGTGTCTCTCCAAAGATGAATGAAGGTAGATCGGTTTGGAAACCTTTTTATTCTTCTTTTGCTCCATCCCGGATGGGTAGGCACTGGAGCACTTCACTGCCAACTCCAAGAGGCCATTACAGTGACTATAAAGAGACAAATGAGCTCCCTGCAGTCGGGCCACAGAGTACATCAAGAGCGATTCAATCAAGTAAATTTCCCAGCTTCACAAGTCGTCCTGTCCCTCCCGGAGCATCAATCAGCAACAGCTTGGATGCCTCTGTTATTAAAAGAAACCAAAGCCCACAAAAATTGATGTCATCCATCACAGATTTCTCCCAGGGGCTTGACCCAGTGAGCGGCAATGAGACACCAAGACACAACAAGGTCCGGTCGTATCTCTTCAAGGACTCTAAGGCCTCAGTGAACACAGGAGCAGGTGATGGACAAGAAGTTTTAAGTGGTACTGTCCCAATGCTGCATAGGCAAAGACCCTCTGGTGCACAACTGTACAGCAGATTAGCAGATTTAAATCCCCAACAATTAGACAGAAAAGATCCAACCGAGCAAGACAACACCAATCTGCTGTATCCTCACTCCAATGTGGCTCAGTATGGTGGTCAGACACCACATTTTGTCAAACGCCAACCCACATCTGGTATATATCCTCCTCTACGCATCACAGCACAACCTCCCACTCGAGTCTCTTTGCATCTTGGTCCTGTGAAAGACAACAACATGGAGGGTTTTGTCTCTACACCTCCCACACGTGAGGACTCTACTGTAATTGGCCGAGTTTATGCAACTACAAGAAAGCCAATCAGTGAATACAAGCAAGGAGGATCCACAGGAAGTCCCTTCAAAGAGTTTAAAAATCCTGTGTGGCGAGCCATGATGAAGCCACCTGCTTCCAAAAACTCTGAACAATACACTTACGATAAACGAAAGGACCGTGACTTCAAAAGTGCAAAAATGTATCCTGCTTGGTCATCAAAGTACAGCTTCAACCGGAGAGCAGCATCTGGTACAACTACAATCCCAACACGACCCACAGATTACCCTCTGACTCCACCCGGCACCTTCGCTGTGGGCCAAATCCCAACAGTTTCTGCTCCCAGGTCGTTGACATCCGGCTCGGAGGACATTCAGAGTCAGCTGCCTGAGAGTAATGCAGGGACAGCGAGAGCCCCCAAGCACCAGCAAGCCAGGATCTACAAAAGGGTCTATGGTCTGAAAGGATTTGGCACTCAACCACTCGAGGGAGCCAAAACTCTAGTGGGAGAGCCAGGCCAGTTCGCCACTCTTCAGCAAGGATTTGAAAGTTTTACACTCAGGAATTTGCAAAACTGGCAACCGAGAAGCATCAGAGTTCACACCTGGTTCAATCGAACAGGTGAAACGGAGCCAGGGAGCAGCAACACATCCACGGTGGGTCAAAATGAGCCAAGCAGTGAAGACTTCAAACCACTCCTGAAGACTGAATCGGTGATCACATTCATACCTGAGAAAATAAACAGCAAACTCTATGATTTTCTGGTGTTTCAAAACACAACCGCTCACAACAACACACCCTGGGATTATGCTGAGTCAGACCCAGCTGCAGCATCACCGCCGCACAGAGCCTCCTCAGATTATCTCAGATCTGTGGCGGGCCTCAGAGGTGAACTGAGCCCGACGTCTAGGCCGAGAGCACCCGGGGAAAACAAACCGGCTGCAATGAAGGCGATGGAGCTCAACACTCCCACCAGCAGCAAACAAGTGATGGGCAAACAAGTGAAGGTGAAAGACGCCAACAGCAAAAAGCTCAACGAGGCCTCCTTCAGTGTGAATGCAGCGGCCATCGTCCGGCTTCTCAAACACCTGCCCGGCGTTAAAGCTGTCACCTACACTGATATCCTCGGAGGTGCGTCATTCAGTGGTGTCACAGCTGCGAGCCAGACAGCAACCACATGGCCTGATAAAGATTATTTTCCAAATACGGCAGCTACAACCGAGCATGAAGGAAGAGTGACTCACTGGACCTTAAACTCTGACGATGGTGGGGAAAACACAAGCAGACGCCCTGAGGCCACTTCTGAACACGAGAGGGAGGATTTCAGTGGCGCTGAGGTCAAGGAGTTGGGAACAGAAGAAGATAATGAAATAAAAACTTTAGATGTATTTCTAGATAGTGAAGGAAGTGGAGGCTTTGATGTGCCTGATGTTTTATCAGATGACTCGGGACGTGCGGCACCAGGTGAAGAGTTGTCAGAGCTAGATTACCTGCGAATATCTACTGGGAACATCTCCTTCAAGTCAATGAAACTGTCTCATCCAGATGTTACAATGTTGCAACAGTTTCAATAAAACCTATAAACTTAGTTCTGAGTTTGTTCTTGTGTACACAGTTAAGATTTCTGAATTTATGTCTTTGTAAGAGTCGTCTGTTTGATGGCAAGGTTAAATCAGTTAAAAAGCATTTTGTTAATAATGCTTTTATTTTGGTGGTATTTAATGGTTCAATAAGTTTAAGTCCATGCTTCTGTTTTTCTACAAATTTAAAGAGACAGTACAAAATCATGAACTTTAGAGGCACTGATAGTTGCACAATATTATCTTTGAAGTTGGTTTTTCCCTTGTTTACATTCTTCATGCTAACCACAGATTAGTGGTTGCTGCTGGCTGCCTTTAAACCACAGAGTGATGTCAATCTTCTCAAACAAAGCAAACAGGCCTAGTCCTCAAAATGTTAATTTGTTTCGGCACCTCTGGATATAGATGTGTCCATAATCTGTCTCACTGTGGCTGTTACGACCAAATGAAGAGGCTCCATCTTCCCTGTGACACCAAGTCATTTTAAATGTGGATGTTCATACGGAGAAGATGTTTTGTGTGTCTCCTCCTGATCTTTGTTTTCCTCAACCAAACTGAAAGTGTAAGGACAGAGGGACAGGTGCAGATGGTAAATCCCCTTGACGTAAATATGTGTGATACTGGGCTATATAATGATATTCAGTTCATATGAAAATCTTTACTGAGTGGACCACATCTAAACAGTGATCTCTGGATACAGGCAGTACAAATAAAATCACTAATTAAAGCCACAGCTTCAAAAACTACAAGTAAATATCAATAACTCACAGTCACAAATCCAAATCCTATACATTTATTAGATGTTTTGATTTAATTTAAAAGAAAAGAAACTAAACAGTTTTGAGTTTTGTGCTGTTAGACATTTTTAATTACTTAACTCTTACAAAAAGTAATTATGAGATAAAATCATTAGTTCCAGCCTAAGAGAGCATTGATTGCCTACAAACTAAATGAACCGGAGTAAATCTATTTTCACTTCCTGACATTGTTTCACTCAGTGTGGTTGAAAACAGTCATTTGCTGTGACAAACAGATTACTGGCGTGCTGGGAATGATTTGAAAATACTATGTGCTGTAAATCACGTCAGCATTTTTTACTAAATTACACCCTCCGGCTCTGACCTCTGGTTTTCTCCTCTGCTGGGAGAAACCTTAAAATGAGCAGAAAATAGAGGTCAAACGTGGCTTTCAGAGTGTAACTGTTGCCTCATTTGGCAAACGATTTGCATAATATAATGTGGAGCATGAAGAGAAAAGAGGCAGCAAGGTCATCCTAGAGGCTTTTTCTAAATTGATCATATTCCCATTCCTTGTGTCCTCATTCCCATGTACACGGTGGCGATTGAGCGTGCTGACACAGATTTTCCATCTCCTCTTTCGAGCTGCTGGTCCCTGGGATGGAAAAACTTCAACCTCCTTTTTAGGAGAAACTCTGCCAAACCATTGATTAGTGTACACAGTGTAATTGATGAATCCATTATGTGGTTTGTGCAAGGAAATACAGCCTGCCATGGAATTTGTTAGTTGTACTCACAAGCTCTGTTGTGTTGGAGGAAACTGAGAATTATACCTGTGGTGTTTTGCATGTACAGCAGGAGCACAGATCCTCCACTAGATGGCGACACTTGTTTGATTTATTCTCCCACATGTCCCATGAAGCAGATTGTAGTTCTCATGCTGTTGTCTCCAACTTAAAGCTAAATTATTGATCAAAACAAGATAAATTGTGGAATTACTGGTATAGATATTGATCATTTTAAGAGCAGCCGCCCCTTCATCAATCAGCCAATCATGTGTTCACTTTCAGGGGCAATGCGTCCATGCTAAATCCAGCTCCTAGCGGGTCCATTCACACCACCTGACCTGACCCTTCACCTTTTCCCAGTCTACAAACTCCACCTAAATACCAGCTCTGTGCTTGTCCTCAATCTATAAGCTCGAAGGGGCCCCACGGTGAGGAGAAGGTGGGAAGTTTTTTTTTCTTTTTTCTAAAGGGATCTGCCAGTCAAAGTTGTACATTGTACATTGGATTAACGCCCCCTCCTCACCCCACCCCACCACATCCACCGCCGCCCTACCAATACCCGTGGAAATGGGGGCCATTCACTTTCCCATAGAGCTGAGAGGCATTCAGGTGATGTTTGATGTTATGAAGTTTTCCTGTGCTGGCATGTCGAGGCGTTGCTCCGCCGGCTTCCTTCAAAGTTCCCCCTCTTTCTGCCTTTTGTGAGTGTTTGTGTGTCAGGTTCACACAATCCCCTTCTTTTCTGAGTGTGTATGCTCGCCTGTAATATTCCCCGTGTGTGTGTGTGTGTGATGACAGACAGTGTGGTGTTCTCTTGCAAAAGCTGGCCCTCCCCCGCTCTCCTACTGTGAGGGGAATTCTGTACCATGTGTCTGCGGTTTTCAGGGAGCTTTCAAGGAAAATAAAGCACAGAGGCCCCCACCACCGACACCACGACTCCCCCAAAACGCCCTCACCTCCCTCCCTCCCTTCCTCTCCCGCTCCATGTGGCACTTTTTATTTTACTTTTACCGTTTCGACCTGCCTTTATTTCTCAGACCGGCCAGCCAGCTACCAAGTGACAGGGCTAATTTTATACGCGTCCTGTAACACAGACAAATCCATAATCAAACAGTCTCTCATGAGGCGGGAGCGTTGGTGGGGAGTGAGGAGGAGGAGGAGGAGGAAGGGGAAGGAGGGAGAGACAGAGAAAGGCTTTTTGTTTGGCTAAGTACACTATGTGAAAGAGGGGGCGGTGAGGAAACGAGAGCTGGAAATACATTAGAAAATGGTTGCGTCGGCTGTGGCATTTGTGGCTCAGATGACTTCACATGCCATGCCGTGGACGGACCCCACCACCGGATCCACTCAGTCTGACCGTGACTGTGTGTGTAAACTTACTTTATTGAGTCTGCACTGATTAACTTTGCCCTTAAAGCCCATATGGAAGGTCTGAGGGAGGTGAAGAGACAGAGAAAGTTGGGAGGATTAGCAGAAGCAGCTTGCAGTGTTCAGACTGTAATCCAGGGATTTATTTGCTTTATTATGACTAACTGCAAGAGGGAAATAGTGATGAAAACACACAACCTGGCCCTGCACCGCCGCTGACACCAAACTTCCACTATGCACTTCAATAATGGGAAGGAAGCAATTTAGGAGCGTGGAACAGTCACGACATTAGCGATCCCACATCTGCCGTGGAAACAAAGCTACATCCATGCCCTGCATCCGGCGAGCTTCCGGGCCGCGGCCCGCGCCGTGGAGGAAGTCATAAAGACAGGAAGACTTCCTGTATTGTTGCCAACATGAACCAGTATGAACTGTACATGATCTGCAAGGCCAGGGAGCAGTGATATGTGTAAACCTATAAAAATAGCTCTCTGAGCCCCATCAAAGACGCCCTGAAATATATCTTATGGGAAATTTACGCCGCTCCTCTGTTGCAGTTCTCCTCACAGCTTTAGGACGTGTTTTCACTGCACTTAGCAGATGTGGGAAGGCTTCAAAACGGATGTGAAACTGAGGTGTCGTTATGAAATCAGTCTCATTTTCACACATCTAATGGAGGTTTTTCATGCAATTCACTGGAGATTCAATGCCTGACATAATAATACCAACTAAACATGCATGCAGTCAGTATTATGTGTGCAAGCCATCTTTAATGCAGTTTGAGCAATTTTAAGCCAAGAGTTGGGAAAGCTTTTTTTAAAACTAAAGGATTGCAAACTTTTTTGGTCCAGAGGAGTAACTACAAAATAAATTAAAATGCAAATTTAATCTTAAACAACAAAATGCAGCTTCAAAGTGTCAACAGACCTGAGCACATATTCAGGAATATGACATAAACTTGTTATTAGCGACTGAAAAACAATCTCACAACTAAGTCCCTTTCGTGGCTTTCCTGTGGTTGGGATGATGGAGAAGTTTCCCATGAGGCTGTACAAGTTTACATTTTTGTTCCACATCCATGTTGGCCTAAGAGTTGACAACTGTGGGAACTCCATTAGCGAACAAAAATCATGTGACCTGATCAAAAGCTCCAGAAGAGCTGCTCCAGACCTGCGGTTTGTGTGTTGGATTAATTCACATGAGAATCATTCACACCGTGTTCAAACAAGTGGGGTTATTTCTGGTGCCGTGCGCCCGCAGGTGTGTGTAGGTGTGTAACTGTAGCCGTGTTTGAGTTATGTAAATCTTGACACTGAATACAAAGACACCGTATCATGAACACACACACAGACAATGAGGAGATGATACACCACCACTCAGACACAACAGGTCCACCTCTCTGGGACTGAACTCCCTGTCCTCTGGCCTTGGCTCCCATCCAGCATCCCTCCTTTCTTTCCTTCTTGACCGGCGATGCTGTCACCGCGGCCGAGGCGGGCATTGTCGCCTTCCGTCGCCACGACAACCAGATGGCAGCTGTTGAACACTCTCTCCTTATCCCGAGAGCAGCGCTGATAGTGCTCTGTGTTTCCGTCTCGCTGTATTTGTCCGCATGGACATGAATGGGGATGAGCATGTGGGTCAGGCCTGGAGTTCATCCGCTTCTTCGCATTAAACAATAACCAAATGTCAAACAAATGTGAGCGAGGGCGACTGTAGTCTCATGTGGCTCAGGGTGCATCACAATGGGTTCACACACATGATGGGGAGGGGGATGTCTGTGCTGAAACTCACAAACTAACAAATCTGGAAAAGTAGGGCTCCAGATCCCCAGGGCGCTCGCTTTAAGATGTACATGAACAAAAGTGGAGGCAACACGAGCCATAAAGAGGACTAATGGGACAGAGAAGAGACTGTGTAGGTCTCCTTCAGGTGTGGGTGTGGGGGCTTCTTGTGTCACCCAGCTGCTGCTAGGCCTTTTATCATCCACACTAACCTTATTTTTACTCACTGAGGGAAGTGGGAACGTCTGCAGGTGCACAGCCCCGGTGTGTGTGTGTATGTGTGTGTGTTCTCATTTCTATTAATTCCTGCGGTGTCTTCGTCAGCACACACTCACACCAGGCTCGGGTTGAGTTACTCGGCCATCTGTGGGCGACGATGATACAAGATCCCATACATGTTAACAATGAGAGGCGAGAGACGCACAGATTTATCACACCAAAAAAAAAGGCTTGTTTAATTAAAACGAGTGCTGAGTGAAGGGGGTGGTATCACATAAGACAGAGGGAGGTCTATGAGCTGGCCCGGCAAACACCATGTTGGTCAAATTCCCGGTAAGACGAGTGATTAACTTCGCTGGCGAGCGGCCAACCTCGAGTGCAAATGATCTTATCAATGGGAGTGGTGAATGTGAGTAACGCAGCTAAAAAGGCTTTTGAGGATAACAATCAGGCCGTTTTCTTTTCCACATTACAGTGCGACATCTGCGCTGTGGTCGCAGCCTCTCTGAGCGAGCGTGTGTGCGTCAAAGATGGCGGGTGCGAGCGGGGCATGAGCCCGTCTGCGGCCTCCTGCGCAGATGTTCACACTTTCCTCAGTAAATTTTAAAGTCTTCTGCTCCCTGCTTCAGTAGCTTTGTTGTTTTTCTGTCACTTCTCAACAATTATCCCTCGCTCAAAACTCCAGTCTCAAAAGAAACAAAAGAAACCACAAGTCCTCTTGTTGTTTGACTTTTTTCCTTTTAGTCAGATTTTTTTTTTTTTCAAGCAACAGAAGTAAAACTGTCTACATCAATGGCAAATCTCACAATATTCCCAGTCAGTACCATCCCTCAGGGGAACAGGAGGAATAGACGAAACAATTCAGAACAGCAGCAGCATTTTCCTGCACATTTTACGATCATTTCTAAACTCGCTAACAATGAATGAAATCATACAGCCACTGAAACTGTCGAACCCCCCGTTTCGCCTAAGCTCTCCCAAAACAAACTTGATTCATGATATGTGGCCGTGACCATCGAGCGCTTCGCCACAGGCAGCCAGAGGAGACGTTTTCCAGACTGCAGGCAGTTTGACGAAGTAAAAATGTTCATTCAAAGTCCGTGAGATGCTCAGAGCTTGAGGCGGCGGGGGGGGGGCTCAAAATGGCAGGATAATAACGTCTGCTCGACAGAATTGAAAGCGAGTCTGTTCGTGTGCTTCCTTTCGTAACTACCTACGTACCTTCTTCAAGCATTTGGCTGAAAACTGCTGAGATACAATATGAGAACATCTCCAAAATACATCAAAAATACTCTAACTCATCGTGTGTTTGCCTGCGAGTCCGCTGGAAAACAAGTCTTGGACCTGTGTGTTGAATTTTGGTTTGAAATCCCAATTGTTTTTTTCTCCCCACTACTTAATTAGTGACTGCCATTAGGAACAATTCCAACCACAGATCCCAATCGGCTCATAATAAAGCTGCACTGCTGCGGCCCCAAAAGTCATGTGATCACAATGAGTAAGTTCATGAACTTCCCAAGGCAGGCAGACAAACACATGAGTACAATTTGGAGCTGCACAGATACACATGTATTTAGACGTTGTTGTTTTCCCGCGGTGGCCTTTCCTTTCTCTTCAGGCATTACTTTGTAATCCTCTGATCAAAGTCACAGGCAAATTCAAGGTTAAAGCATACGCAAGTCTTCCCAATGACTTTTATCTGCGAGAACCACATAAGCAGACTGAGGCGAGATATGTCACAGTCCCCCCCTCACTGCTGCAAAAGAAAACAACGAGGGAACACAAAAGGTTACATTTGTAAAACAAAACAAAGCAACACATCCAGACTTCAGAGCTGAAAGTTGCTTCTTGAAGTGCTGTCGGACAGAAGAACACAGTTTTTGTTGTTGTTTTGGCACTGGTGGCCCTGCAACCATGAAGTCCTCCACTGCCGGCAAAGGGAAAAAGTCCACAACTCCTCAGATTAGGGCCACAACTGTCAAGTCAAGTCCGATAGATCTTTGCCACACCGAGCAAACAGAAACAAGTTATTTTTATGAGAACTGTACAGCCCAAAAAGAGACAAAAATAGACACAAAAATAGTCTTGATATATTCTGCTAGGACAACTGTATTAGTGCTAGCTGCTGGGATGGGGCAGGGAGAGACAGAAAAGTAGAACAGACAGGCACTTAAGTGCTGATGCATAGCGAAGATTAAAGTAAGAGCCGAGCAGGACAGAAAGAAAAGAGGGAGGGAAGGAGGACTGAAGCACTTTTAAATGAAAAAGTGTAAAAAAAAAAGTTTAAAATGTTTGGTACTGTATAAAATAACTGAGAGAACATATGGGCAGTTTATTTCATACCGACAGAACTAAGATGAGAACTGACCCCTGAAACTCAGTGTGCTGACAAAGCCAGCATTAACATGGCTATTGATAGGGTCTGTATGTACCGTATGTTAGTGAGCATCCTGAGATGAGGGGGATTAAGTGAGACACAAGTGTCTGGAGCTAATAGCACTAATGGGATTGCTTGGCTCTATATCAGGGGTCTAACCCTGAGCTGCAGTCAGCAGGACGGTGAATTTACGTCCTGGCGATGATGCTAATTTATGTTAATCTAGCCAGCGAGCTACTGTATTCCCTGCTACAAGTGCATTTTGTTTCAAGCCTGTGTGTTTAATACTTTCATTTATGGAAGTAGGGATGTATAGTATAGGTATTCATGTCATATTGGATTCATTGTGATTACAAGTTTCTGCCTTGTAAATAAGTTCAACATCACTGGGTTTTTTTTGTATATCCAACTTTAGCTCTCTGCGTAAGTGCTGAATAAATATGGATGTCTCACATCAAGCCAAATACACCCAATGAATATACCGACCAGGCGCAGTATCATACACCAGCGTCACTCTCAAGTTGTAAACACAGCAAACAGTCCGATCCCTAGCACCCATCCAACATGACATGAACACTGCAAACGCTCACACCAGTCCTCCCCACGTTTATCTTCTGCTGCATGTTTTTGTACCTACATCACATCAAAAAGAAAATAACCCCAAGCTTCAGTTAGTTTACGCTAAGTTGAAACTCTTTGTAAAATGGCTACAATCTGAAAACGAGGCACTTTTTGAGCAGATATATGATTCTATATATTTTCTTTTTCACACACACGTCAGCCGCCGTCGTCGTACTCTTAGTGCTGTTCAATTAGAAAACAAAAACACTGTTCTCCATTTTTTTTGTACCCTTCTCTGATTGGCTTTCACTCAAGGAATGAGAGCAGCAAATAGCTTTTTAAGAATGTCATTTGGCACACATCCCTGTTGGTTTCCACAACCAACTAGATGAAAGCGAAGAAAAAAAAAAAAAGGTTTTCCATCAGTCTCTGTCAAAGTGCTTCAGGGCCGCGTCCGATCCAGCTGCTCTCTCAACGTGATTGGCTGTCACAACAGGAACAGGCGGAGCTTTGAAGCTCTCTTGAGTGGTACCAGATTGTTTCCCCAAGGACGACGCTCTGACATCAGCACTCTGGAAGAAGAAAAAGACACACACAGAGAAAGGGGAAATGGTTTGGTTAGACGCAGAATAAACAATACCTCAGATATGTAGAGGAAATAAATATTATGACATGTATTTACAGTGTCTCTTCCTTATCAGGGTAACTATAATATGTAATGTAAGATATCAGTGTCGGCTTATCGCCACGGGAACGCAGCGACCCTAAAACGCACAAGAGGAATATATAATAGGGCCAAACAGGCTGGAAAAGAGACTCGCAGTTTGAGACAAGGAGGACATGATAAAGGGAACAGCAGGGAAGGCGAAAGTGAGGACACCTATGGCTAACAGGCAAATGTGTGTGTGTGTGTGTGTGTGTGTATGTGTGTGTGTGTGTGTGTGTGTGCAGAAATCCAGATCCATGTCACGTGTTTCAGACAATTTCAGCGCATCGCATCACGTTGGACATGTGAGCCGCGCAGGTATGTATGAAAATGTCACCACTGCAATAAGTCAAAATGTCAAGTTTCGGCAGCCTCTCCTGGAGCTGTCCGCACACTTTGATACGATTAGCACGCACTTCACGGTAATTCCTCGCCAGAGTCGAGACAGCAGCAGGATCCCGTGGCGTCATGCATCCATCTGTCTGTCAAACATGTCCTACATGATGAGCCATGTTGGAGTTAAATGGTGGAAATGGTGGTAAAACATCGAAACCTACAAGTCCTGGTCCAGCAAAAGCTCTGTAAAATAAATCCACCAAGGCTGATTCATGCTTTTCTATAGAATATTTCAACATGGTGTCCTTAATAAATCAATGAAGCGAGATCTTATGACTCATATAATCCTAGTGATAGAAATATTGCGTAATAAGGAATGACATTATGCAGAATACATTGACAGCGTGCAGAATGACATGCCTCACAACTGATAGTCTGACACAGATTTTATTTGACCCGGCTAACCCAGCCTGACATGCAATTAACCTTCAAGATTGCAGTTATCATGTTGTGTGTTTGGACCTTTAAACCAGAGGAATTGCTGCCATACAGCATGACTGCTGTGTCACAGAATATTTCAAATAAAGAGTGAGTTTTACAACAAGCAGAATTATGACATAAAGATTAGTCAGTGCCCTTTAAACTAGGTTACCATCTGTGAAACAAGGTGATTCACACTGAAGGCCAAACATACAAAGCGAGTGAAGAGAACAAGCTCAGGGAGAGTTCCCTCTCTCTTTTCCCCAAAATTTCCCAGCAGAGCTCGACTCTCTAATTGCACGAGGGTACTCTATATTTACAGCCCTCCCTCTCTCTCCCCAGTTTGTCTTCTTCCTGGTGCAGTGAGCTATATTTAGTCCCCCTCAGCACAGACGGAGCCCGCCAGCCGGCCAAGCCATGACGGCCTAAAGCACAGCGCAGCAGCAGCAGCTCCCTCATTCAGCCATGCAGCTCGAAAAAACAGCAACAAAAACAAGCCATCCAACCAAAAGGATCCAGAGGAGGCAGGCAGGACACGCACTGGTGCTTCGCCACGGACACACACGCACGCAAGCTCTCCCGAAACCAGGCAACACAGAGGAAGATGCTATAATTATAGGGATGAGATTCTCTTAATAATGACCTTTCTCCAGCACAGACATGGGAAATTATACACGACTGCCCCAGCCTAATGTACTGATTCACATCCAGCCTCGTACATACAACTGTACATGAACTGTTTCCACTTCTGGACGCTCCAATCAGATCTTATTTCCCCCTGGCTGGCCCATCCATCGGGCTAACTCTCCCTTGGCGTTTTGTGTATCGATCTCATTCATTTCCTTGCATCGTTTCTCCATCTGTGGGCAAATCAATATAATAATGACCACAGTGGCGAGTGTGTGTGTGTTTCTCCTTTCTCTCCCAGACTGTTTAAATCAAGAGGTTAGACAGAACGATCTAGCTCCACAGTCCACGTCAGGCCAATAACTGTTCTCTAGCCGCCTGTGTGTGAGAGTGTGTGTGTGTGTGTGTGTGTGTGAGAGAGTGTGTGTGTAATTAGTCTGAGTCTGGGTCTATGTGATGTCTCAATCGAGAGCTGCCTAAAAATGAAAGCCACCCTGTTCTCCCGTCGTAAATCGAGTGTGTCGCTCTGTCATTTTCATGCCGCCCAGGCTCCCACAAGACACAGGGCTGGTCCGAGCAGCGAGATGTGAGTCACTGAGTCCACTGGTCAGTCGGTTTGGCTTAAATCATATTTTATTTTAAAGGAAATTGTGCAGAGCCACAGTGGAGGTATTACGCTCCATCATATGTTGTAAAAGGAGCTGGATGAAAGGCAGCAACATCAGTAATGTTGAATCCACTGGATGCCAGCCTCCACTGGACAGAGAGTATGAGCGGTGTGTGAATGAGCATCACTGGAAATCCCTGCAGTGTGCATCATGTATCCCCCCTTTTTTTTTTTTTTTTTTAAGCATCTCAGAAAACATCCCTCATGTTTGATATGTCACTCTGTGTTTTGCTGTTTTAAAAAAAAGCTGCATCATATGAGCCTGCAGAGATGTCTTCCCTCCACCATCGACCTTTGACCTACACATCGTGGTAAGCAATCTCCACAGTTCCCAGGTTTTTCCACAATGGCAGCCATCTCTGCACCAGCGTTGTTATTACACTTAACCCCATTAAATCATCCATCCTGCAAAAGGTTACAACAGCGCAACATGAGCTGTGGCCCAGCGTCAGGACAGCTGCAGACAGACGTAGTGAAAACTGGAAGGCTGAAGCAGCAGCAGGACAGCTCCCGTGTCAACTCATTTAATTTCTTCCAGTGACGCCAGAGAGTCTGTCAGTTATGAAGATATAATGTTTGCACTCTGACCACAGTGTCTGATTTCACGGCACTTATTTGTTAGTCATGAATCTGGCACATGTGTGGATGACCACATGTGTGATAGTGATACTCCAGTTAAAATCTACCAAACACTGGATGTAAAGAGTTTGAAAATTGCTGGAGCTGCAGTCAGCCTGGTTTCACAATGGTTACAGTGGTGACCTAGTTTCATGACCCCGGCAGCATTGTTGCCCGCACACGATTCAAATCATGCACTCAATACATAGACTGTACTGTATGGACGAAGTAAGTGGGGCTAAAAACTAAGAACCTAACTTCATCCACACATTTCTGCTGTTGAATATAATTTCCCATCAGGTTGAACAGATCAAACTTAACTCAGTTAAGTCCAGTGGAAGATAAAGGGCCCGGGATATGCATGAAGCAAACTACCGTAAATCCTCAAGTCGAAGCCGGGCCTTTTATTTACCTCATCTGCAGAGAGTTTCCAGCAACTGTTTGAGGTCTGTGGCTTTCAAATGTCACTATGAAGTATCCTGTTCATACAAACTCAACACTTAATTCAACCATTTCCAAGTAAAAGCCCAATATTAGTGTTTAAAAGGATAAAGACACTTAATTTCTAAACAGGGCTTTTATTGTGAAATATTTGAAGCCACACTGTTTCTTTTATTTTGGTGAGCCATGATTAGAGACCTGGCTTTTATCTGAATAATTTATTTTGTAAAACAGCCACATTTTTGGAGTAAGATCACATAATTGCTAACATAAAGGACAGAAAAAGTCTTTTTAAAATCGATGTTTTCAAAACCATTTTCCCAATAAAATTTTCTGGATACATGAATCCAAACTGACTGCAGACACCAACCACTGCAAACTTTCAAAAACTTTTGTCCACCTTTCGAGTCTGTAGGAAACAAATGCTTCAGAGAAATTATTATTAGATTGGAAAACTGAAAGAAACAAAAAAAAAATCCTGAATAACTTAATTATCAGCAAATAATGGCCAATATCTCACAAATCTTTCTTCGTGAGCATAGAAGAGTCAACTATACTATTCAAATAAGTAAGAGCTTGAAGCCCTTTTACCTTCAGCTGCCATATTTCTTTGTGGCATTGATTCAACAAGGAGCTGGAAACATTCCTCAGAGATTGTGGTCCATATTGACATGATAATGTCGCACAGCTGCTGCAGATTTGTGGGCAGCATCTTGATGTGGATCTCCGCGGTCGCCACATCCTCTACTGTGCTCTGCTGCATTGAGATCAGGTGACTGCGGAGGCCATTCGAGTCCGGCGAACTCACAGAGAGTTGTGTTCAAGAGCCCACTCTGAGGGGATGTGAGCTTTTGGACGTGGCATGAGAGGGTCGCACACTGAGGTCAGTGGACATGGTTGTGAAGTGGCAGTAAGGGATTGATGCTTTAATGTTTACACCAAATTCTGACCCGATCATCTCAATGTCGCAGCAGAAATCAAGACTCATCACATCGCATGTATTTCCAATTTCCAAAGGACATCCAAAGCGTTGCCATGATGCCGCCATCATTTGACTGACAGGTGATTACGGTGGAGTGCAAGACACCAACACAGCCACTTTATGACTGTTGGCTATTAGTGAAAATTAAGGTGCTAATGACAAGAGACTTAACTGCGCAGTGAAAGCTTTTTATTGTTTGAAACATCCCGATCACGAGAACACTGAACGCAGCACATTTTCCTTTTATGTTCAGCTGTAAATTTCCGTACATTACACCGTGCAGCTGGCACAGGAGAGCAGACTGTGTGGTGCTGAAAGACAAATTGTGTGTGTGCGCTTATTACACTTTCACACCCACTCCATTCAGTCCTTTACGCTGCCGCTGTCAATCACGCTCGCTGTGGCATTAACGGTGATGCAACAAGCTTTTTAACCAGGTGTGTGCATGCGGTCGCACGGTTTACATGGAAACTAATGCAAGTGGATGGAAGATTCTCACACAAAAGAAAGATGTGGATAAAATGTGAAAAGGCTTAAATGCCATTGAAGGTTATAAAGTCTCAGTGCTTTGGACGGGATTGTGTAATGATTCAAAAAAAGACAAGAGGCTCCAGATAGTTTTCATTATGCAGCAGCACAGTGGGAAAGCCTGAGTGGGTGTGTTGTGGCACACAGTGGAGCTGGAATGTGTGGGGACCGGAAGAGACAGACAGAGACAGGGACAGAGCAGCGCTGCAGAGTCAGGGGGACGAGCACATTTGTGGGAAATCCACATCCACTGCCCCATGTGCAGTTTCACATCGCAGTATTTTTAGATTATCCTTGAACAATATCTGAACAAACTGTGGACTGGCCACAGGTTACAAAGGGTGACTTCTGCAATTTTCAAAAATATTAAAGGATTTTTTTTTAAGTTGAAAATGTGTCCAATCACACAGTGCAGTATTTACTCAAGCAAAAATACTTCAAACTACTGTAACTTAAAGATTTGATCCTTTGCATCTGCCAATTCAGACAGAACAAGACATCTGTAGATATTACTTAAAGTTATATATCTATTTACACCTATAAGCAACTATAAGCTATAACCTCAACTTATGCAATAAATACATTGTGCAATTTGCATTAATATAATTCACTATAATCCTTCAGCACTCTGCTTTTTATACATCCTTTTTCATATTTATTCATATTTCTTATTCCTGTTTTCCTACTTAACTTGTCTTTTTTCTGCAGTGTGAGAAACTGTGACTGATACTTCCCCCGGAGATCAATAAACTATTCTGACTCCGCTATTTATTATTCGCATGTAGCTCGGCCAGAAATAGAAACAGCATCACATAAAACTGCAATTATATTTTCATTGGAGCAACACATTGAGTTGCACTAGATGCATCTTAGACAGCAACAGTTTCCAAAATGTGTTTTGTAGCCACTGTTAATATGTCTCTAAACCTTCAGGGAAAAGATTTACATTCATTTATGATTAAACTACTTAAAACACTCATTGCTGTGAGCTCGGTTTGAGCAGAAGCTTCCTCCAGTGGTTGTTAATATAGGGTTTAAAATGTGGGCGTCCTTGTGTAACAGAAACTGGCTACTGTACTGAAACCTGACATGGGACGTCCTGTCCCTGGACAGGACACACAGAGCGAACGCCAACGGGACTAAAGGGGTTTGGGGGATGTTATCTCATTCATTCTCGTTCTCTCCCTCACACACACACACGCTTTTCACTGTTTGCTGATTCAGACCAGTGATTTCTCTCTGTCTTTGTGTCACGTCGCTCCACCAGTTTTGCCACTTTCTGCTACTGCTGACGGGCCCGCTGAACATTCCCACACACACACACCAACACACACACAGAGGGCGTCTTCAGCGAGGTGATATATGGAGTGATAGCATCAGCAGGTGGGGGTCCTCACTTCTGAGAAAGGCGTTTCCCAGAAGGCCGACACCGGTTTGCTCTGACGTGCACAGACAAACGAAGAGAAACACAAGAAGCTGTTGCACCATCTTTAAGAAAGGGAGCTGAGCAGTTGAGACATTTATTTCTTGTCTTGCTTCAGGATGTCAGGACAGCAGAAACTCAGCCAGAAGGAGAATTCCTCTGTTTTGCTTCATATTAATCTCAGAGGCTTTTCAGACACGTTTAAACAGGAACGTTAAAGTGAGAAAAGTCTTCACAGTTTAACAGTTACTGATGATGTTACTGTTGATTTTAAGTGTATACATCATACTTTTAAGGCTCAAAGTATTAAACTGTGTGCAACAGGTAAAACAAAATCCTTACAGCTGCACTGATCAACATTTGTCTATGAAATCATTGTTTTGGGTTTCATGCTACAGCTTTAATTTTTTGATGTGGCGAATTTCTTTTTCTGCTTACAGCTTGTTTTGTGTTTTTTGTTAGTTTAGTTTAATTATGGGATTATTAATTTTCAAAACTTTTTAAAACAACACTGGATTGTCCACCTCGTGTTGTCTCATCCAAGAGGCTCCCTCGCTTTTCAAACAACCCGTTAATTTGGAAATAACAGTCTGTAAACCTTTCTGTGTACATTGCTGTTAAGAGAAACAAACCTGCACTCTGTCTTGATCTCCACTGTGTTATAATTTAACCCTCATTGAATCAAATCAAAGCAGATATGGGCTCAGGTCTCCATCATCTGATACCACCACCTCTCTGAAAGCTTTGTTCTTCTGCTGGGACACAACTTTAAATAAATGTTGCTCACTTGTTGACTAAACTGACGGTCTGTGGGTGTTTCGCAGTGTCAGTAGGTTCAGAGGACAACTCGCCAACCTCTGGATCATTAATACGACGCGGGGAGGCTGACAGTGTGGAATCTGGATTGCATTTGGAAATCCTGTCGTGTGTGTTTAGAAACTGATGCCAATCTGTGTTTCACGGTGCCCCTGTGCGTGCGTTCACGTGACAGCTCCTGGCCTCTGCTCCAGTCTGATGATGAATTGTGTAATTATTAATAGAGACGCCCCTGCCACTTCGTACCGCAACAGCTCCTGGTGGGTTTGAGTTTCTCCGTGTTGCTTTATTAAGGGCGATGCAGCTCTGTATCCGCGAGGAATAACCTGGAGTGCGACTCTATATAAGTATGAAAAGCAGTGCGACTGACAGCGTAGGTGTGGATGAATGCCTCTGTGTGTGGGTGTGTGTGTGTGTGTGTGTGTCTGACTGTGGGCAGACAGCAGACTTGGCCAACATGCACAGCAAATATTTATCTACGAATCTTCTGGAGGCTCCGCTAGCAACGCTTCTCGCCTGCTCCTCGTCTCCGCAGGAGAAAAAATTTGGTTAAAGAATCCTCTCCTTCTACTCTCCATCTCCATTTTGGTTTCAGGGTCTTCGCCCTACTTTATCCCTCCTCTGTCCTAAACATTTAGTGCATTTAGTTTGATGTCTGCCTTGTACTGACTGGAACCCAGTCAGAGTTAAAAGTAGAGTGAATGTTAGACTTTATATTCACCAGAAACATGACCTAATTACTGCTGATGTTGCTCCACGTCTGCTGGATGTGTACCTAAGCAACTGTTTGCTAACACTTTAAAAAAAATGTATAAGATGATAATATGGTGGTGTGTTTGTTAGCTTGTTAGCCCGTCTTCAGGTGGCCAGAGAAGCATAGTCATGCAGCTTTGATGCTGTTTGAGGGCGATTACATCCACAGTATATTGTGTAGTTTACTGTAGAAGTAATTTTATCTCATATTTAAAACCCAGCAAGACAATAACAGGGCTCGAGCACTGCTGAACCATAATGGATGTAAACACACAACCCTCAAAGTCATTTCATTTCAGACCAGTGTGCATGTTTACAGAGCAACTGGATGTCAAACCAAAACTATAGCATTACAATGCAGACTGTCATTACACCCGCATGGTTTGCAAAATACTGAGCAGTGATGGAAAGTAAGTTTGCAAAAAAATAAAAAATCCACTGGTGTAGCTCCCTAAAGAATCTGTTACGTGAGGCTCAAAACAAGAAAACAACTTCGCCAAAAAAACTAAGAACAGCAGTTAAAGTGACTTAAGTGGCGACATGGATGCAAGTGTCAGATGACACAATAACAGGACGCGTTGGTCGTGTGTGTAATGTATGAGTCAATGGACCGCACGCCGTTGGGAAATGAGTATGTGTCGATGTTTGTGTGTGTGTGTGTGTGTGTGTGTGTGTGTGGAGCAGAGCTGGGCAGCAAGGCAACTGTGGTGGCTGGCTTGGGTCATGGTTGTACGATCACATTACTACAGCCACTAAACGGACAAGAAACACCCACACACATCATAAAAAAATACATTGGTTATGTCCGAAATCAGTTCATGTAGTCCACTCTCTGTGGTCACTTACAGCACACACCCTCTCTCTCTCTCTCTCTCTATCACACATGTATGAAGTGGGATCACTGTGGACATGAAGTCCCCATGTCATGCAAATGAGCAGCGTTGTTGTGACGCACGGGCGACCACTGGCTCTGCATGTGTGTGTGTGTGTGGACTCGTGTTGTTTTGGACAGGAGCTGATGATTCATATTTATATTCTGCTGAGCTCCAAAAAAAAGCAAACAATCCACCTCCTCATTCGGACACGGCGAAGGAGACGAGCGCTGATGCCTGCAAACATCATCCACCAGCCATGTACGACGAGGGACACACACGTGCACAGAAACACTCGCGTCACGTTTCTTCCAGCTCCCCCTGGACGACAACTGGTCATGAATACAAACAATTTCATTAATGGCAAATGAAATTCAGCAGGAACATAAACAGTAAACAGAGTGTGCATGCACATATAGAGTGTGTGCCACCTCTCAATCAACCTTCCTTCATCCACTTCCCCACTCCCCTCCTGACCGTCCATCTCTTACATGGGCAATTTCTTCTTGTTTGTTCTTCAGCAGGTATGACTAATGAGTAAACAAGAGAGTTAGGCGCATTTCATTTCCTCTCCACTGCCGATTCGAGGCTTTTAATGCCCTGGTTAGGCGCTGTGACGGCCGCAGTGGAGGAGAACATTGTGTTCACGGCTGTGGAGAGCAGTGTGGAGTGGGGGGGGGTGTAATTGTAGATTCCAGGGATGGTCGCTGACTGGCCAACAGAAACAGAACATCAAGTTTCCTTGAAGCATAAAAAGACACAAACATTTTAAGATGCGCTCATGACGCACCAATCCCACCAGCAGCACATGCTTGAGTCTACACTGCGATCACACCAGAGACCATAAGGACGCCGCTGATTTAAATGCATGTGTAGACAAACACAAGCAGGCGCGCAGACGTTCACAAACGCAAACTGTCACAGCCTGACAGACACGCTGCCAGTTTGTGCCGGATGGGTGTGGTTTCCACATCATTTCAATTTGGCACACGGAAAGGCGCATGGCACACGCCGCTCGAGTGGCGAGAAAACCGACTAAAAGCTGCTGAATTCAAAACGTTGTTCGAGGATGGAATTCAAATTTGGCCAATGCAACCAGTGACAAAGGCCTAATATTGTTTATGTTGCATTTACCTGCCTTGTTGTGTGTCCCTCGTGGGCTCATGTGCACGACCTGTCACTGTTGCAGAGATAATCCCTGCTGCCAGCTCTCAGTGTAAGCACGTTTAAAGACCAGATGGAGCACACACGCCCATCACATCCCTCCACTCCTGTTGGCTCTGCAGCGCAAAAATGTCTCCATAATGCACTGGATACATGTTGTGGCTTATGGTGCATAATTAGGGTTTTGAAGATTTATGCAGACGATTAGTGATTTTTATGTATAGGTATAAAAAAAAGATAAAAAGCTGAGACATAATTAATTTACTTGTCAGCAGTCATGACAAGTCACAGCAGGAGCTTAAACCAAGTGTTACTCCAGTCAATACACAGCAATGTAATACATAACAAAACATAGTAAATTCAAACAACTTTTCTATAATAAATTACGAACATTTGTTAATTAATCTACTACTGATTGAGTGGGCTGAAAGAAACTAACTTAACTTCAGTTAGGAAAACCCGTGTGCTCCCACTCCAACACACACATAAACACACGCTGTTCCCGGCAGTAATTTGAGCAATTTAATAAAAAAAAAAAAAAAAAACCCTGCAAAGCACAGGAAGCTGTTAGTTCTGCCGCTGAGGCCTGGTTATGGCGCTGATGCCGAGGTGACGTAGAGGTGAGGCAGCGCTCTAAAGGTTAACGACCGCTCTCCAGCCAATAATGGCAGCAATGAGCAAACATCCCTGCTCCTTCACTCAATCTGCTCTGATGAGTTACATAAGGTAGGTCGAGGTACTGTTTGTTCTCGCTCTCAGTTCCCTTATAGACCATTCAAATGATCGAACGTCAGGAAAGTGCAGATTCTTTCATTTTCATGTGTCGATGAAGTGCACAGTGAGTGTGTGTGTGTGGTAACAGCACTGGCTGTGTACACATTGGAAAATATTAGTAGAGTTTTTTTTTTAGATGAAATCAGATTTTTGTGCTTCCTGATCACATTGAACAGAGCTGCAGAGTACACTGACCCCGGTCGATGAGTCAGGATTAGGTAACTGAAGTGTAGGCTCAGTGTGTGTGTGTGTGTGTGTGTGTGTGTGTGTGTGTGTGTGTTTAGCCTATGGTTTCCCCTCCAGGCAGTTAAAGAGTTGAGCAATCCATACGAAGCTGAAAGACGGCCTAACTGGTCCTGTGATCCTCACTTCTCTGTTTCTAATTTGAAAACACACAGTCTCCAAACCCTGCCTCTACTCTGCAGAAAGACCTCCAGCCTCCAGGATCCATGAACAAAGACTGCAAATAAAGAATAACCTCTTTGATTTTTAATTTTGATAAAGAAGAAACTGCATGTTCCTGTCATTAACTAAAACCCCGTCAGTTTTAAACTTTATATTTTTACATTATTATTGGTGTAAAGAGTGTCATGGCATCCCATCCATCCCAGCAGAAACAATGAATAACATACAAATATTATCACAGTAATGACATTTTGTGTTTGCATCACCTGTGGTTCATCCAGACAAATGAATAAAATAATCAGGTTGATCTAAAATGGCTTAATTGGGCCCAGTTTAAATAGTCTGGTGAGGGCAGAGGATCACTGGC
>OOFC01005437.1:4590-28908 GCA_900323345.1 Pseudochromis fuscus
TTTTTTTTTTTTTTTTTGGGGGGGGGGGGGATGACATTTTCTTGATCCTCATTTGGGCATATTTGTGTATTTCTATTCTATTCTATTCTATTCTATTCTATTCTAGCCTGCTGTGGTGTATGCTAGTGTTCAGACAGTCATGATTCCCTTCCCCCTCTCCCAGACAGACCCTTATTGTGGGGGAAGGGCTGTTTTAGCAGCAGTCAGCCAAGGGCCCTCCAGCATAGCTGACAAGCATGTCTGTCTGTCTACAGTATGTGCATGTGTCTGTGTAGGCGTCGTGGTTGGCGTGCATGGACATTACAGTGCATGGCATGGGTATCTCCATGGACAAGACACTGTATGTCTTTATCACACACACACACACACACATATATATATATAAATATGCTCATTTCTATTTAATTGCCCAATAATGACAGTTTAATTCATTATGCTAGTGTTTTTTTTTTCTTTTCAGTTCATTGTGCTCTGCATTTGTTGAGACTGTAATTGGATAGCAAAATTACCTTAAGATAGCACGACTTAAAGTAAGTGAATTAGTCTTGGTGTCATGAGTTCTGATGCATAATGATAGCATGACACATGATAACGATAAGATTGCAAACTAGCCCTTGAAGGCCATAAGTTTCACTGTTTTATACAGGGGAGCAATGTGGAAGAAGCAGCACTGGCACTCTGTCTGCATTTGTAGAGAAAATACTGTGGGTGTGCACTAGAGCATGAATCCATAACTGATATAATGATGCTGCTGCTACAACTGATCCCCCAGCAGCAAAACATAATGCAGATATATGCATTTTATTGCAGCTTAATTAGCTTTCTGCTACGACTAACTTTACACTGTACGTAAACAGTTCTTTTCAGCTGGCAGCCATATGTGTTTTGTATTACCCGCTGCGTATTACTTCATTTCTTAACATCCCAGTGATAAATATGTATCACGAGAGGCAATAAAATCTTCAGTGTGTAGCATAATCTTGCAAATTTCCAAACAGTTTTCTAGCACTTCTGTGTGTGCACTAAGCTCCTCTAAGCTGTATGTAGCCTGTTCAGTGTGCAGTCTCATGCCTGGCTCAGCTGACTCCTCAGTGGGAGATGTGCAGGCAGCAGGCAGGGCAGAGCAGAGCGAAGCAGAACAGGCTGACTGCTGGAGTCAGTGGCCCAGTAAAACCACAGCAGGGGGGATAAGAGCTCTGCCAGAGGGGGGTGAGAGAGGTATGACTGTATCTCTATGTCTGCCTGTCTGTATATGTAGCCGTTCTGAGCTTAACCCAGAGGGGGTGGGTGGTATAGTGGTGGTGGGGATATGACTATTTCTCTCCCCCACTATCTGTTTTATGCATTTTCCCCCTTTTCCCTTTTCTGTACAAATGCCATGCGTTTCAGGTTGTTTTCAGTAGACACAATTTCATGAGCAGCAGCAGCAGCAGCAGCAGCATCCCCTTTTCATTATTTATCTGTATCTGTCTGGCATATAAATGGAGGACGCAGTGATGGTGGTCCCTGTTATCTTTAGTTTGCAAGTCCCTACCTGGCCGACTCTGTCTGGATGTTCCCACAGGCTTGCATTCACACAAACAGAAACATCATGCAAACCAGTAAACACAGACAAGTTCCTCTGTGTTTTGTCTGTTTTTCTCAGGACCCAGGTAAGGGTCCAACAGTCAGGACCACACAAAATACATTTTAATAAACCAGTGAGTGAGTTTGTGGTTAATAATGGTCACTGCGTGTATTTGCAAATGCATGACTGTTGTCTGACTGGTTGTTTCCTTTCTGCAGGGCATGGGATTATCATTCTCAGGACAAAGAGGTATACGACTAGGAGAGGGGAAACGCACTTGTGGAAGTTCTCTCCTGCCTCAGCTTGTCTCGCTTCATTATTACCCCACTCCCCTGCACTCTTTCCCCCTCTTTTCCCAAAACACAACCAACACTGCCTCCACTGACTGACTCCAACACCAATAGCATTTTACATTACTTTCTCTTCTTGTGTGACTTCATGAAAATAGTTGACCACACGTGCACTGAACTCTGACAGGTATTCTGTTTATTTCATATAAAGTTGTTTTTCTAGTAAGTTTCAGGGTGTAATAAGTTTTATTTCCAGCAGCAGGTGTATGCAAACAACAGCTGGAGTCAAGCTGATGAGTCAAGCCCAGTTTGGATCATATGGATTTACCACTAAATAAGGATAATTGTGGTACAGCTAAGTAGAAATTATAGCTTCTTATCCCAAATACTCTTGTTTTATATGTATTATTCTTACAGGTATCACAAAGATGGCTGAAACCATTTTTCTGAACCTCCCACGCCTAGATTACCTCCAAATAATGATATTTTGTTAAAGTATCACCTCGTAGCAGCGCCGCTGATCCTCGCTATTATTTATATACACATGTCACCCTGTGCATTATGAAACAATGAGACCTTTTTCTTTTGTCTCTTCCTTTGTTCCCCTGCTACTGCTGTCCAGACACAATGGTAGTCTCCAGGCAGTGCATCCAGGAAAGTTTTTTTTTTCATCACCCAGACCCTGCTATGTGTACACAAACAAAGACAAGGGGAAGATAAAATAAAAGAAATGATGATGTAAAGATTGCGATCATTTTAAGAGTACTTTTAATGTCCACAAGAATAAGAAAGAGGGAGATGAGAAACAGTTTCCAATGGAAGATATTAGAGCAACAAAGACATGTTAGTAGGCGGTGAATAAAAAGTGAATTAATTAAGTAGAATAAAAGAATAAGATTAAAATAAGATGAATATAGATGCTATTGCAAATAGATAAATAAATTGGTTGATTTGAGAAAACTTTGAGAAGTTGGTAGGATTAAGTAAATAATAAATAAATAAATCCAATCCTACAATCAGCCACCGTGCAGCCTGCTAGTATTGAGACATATGCAGAGTCTGATATTGTTGTGTGCATAGTTGTTTGACTTTGAGAGGGCGGGACTCTTTGGAGAGCGAAATGAACTAGGCGCGGCCAAAAGGAGCCCCATCCATCTATCACACGTGTAGACAAAGGGGGACTCCACAACACAAAGCTAGATGTGTCCTCTCAAACTTTTTTCCACGACGCACGGCAGCGCGCGCAGAGCAAACCAACCCCCAGGTGAGTTGTCTCCGAGCGGGATACTGCTTTTGCTTTCACCCCTGGAGCGATTTTTGAATTCATTTTCAGTTTAAAGTTGCGGCTGTAGTTGGTGCGTCAGCGCTCAAACTTGAGCACAAAGCAGGAGGGAGAGGGAGAGAGACATAAAGAAACCGAGGGAGCTGGGAGAGAGAGAGAGAGCGAGAGGAGCGGTCCCCTTTTCCTTTGTCTGATGCGGGGCGCTTTGAGGAGACAACTTGAGGGGATGCTCAGACACGCATCTTCATAACGCTCAGTAATACTCAACTTGTGCTGCTTTGAATGAATTGACAGAGAGCTTTCATGGAGGTGAGATGGAGTTTGTGCTGGTGCCGTATTTTTGTCTCTTGGGGATGTTGCGACACACAAGACAAAGCAACTGCCTGTCAGAAGTTTGCGGAGGAAAGGACCTTTTACGCACGCTAGAGAAAGACAAAAGTGACAAGTACTGGTTCATAAATAGTTTGTAAATAGTTTTTTTTTCCTCGTGCAGTAGTTTTGTGACAGTCGTGTTCGTGGTCTCGTGAAGTTGCCAATGCACTATGGGAATTCATCACAATGCAATCAGGTGTAAAGTCTCTAAGAAACAAAACGGTGAAACAGAATGAAAGTTTTTGCACGGATAAGGAATCATGTTTGGAGGCAACAAGATGCCATGAGATGAATACAAAATAGGTTCGTCTTGGAAATCTCTCAGAAACTTGTTAGAGTGTATTGGAAACAGATCAACAGGTATAAGTCGCTGCAGCTTCTTTGTTACTGTAAAGGCTCCTTTGTTCTCAGTCCATACAAAGAAAACCAGCAGAAAGGAGCGCAAATCCAACAGGAAACAACTTTTTTTTCAACTTGTACGTTTGTTTCAGTGATTTAAAAATATTTTTAATCTAAATATTTGATCTTAACATTTTAAAAGCTCATTCAACAGCTTTTATTTGCCTCTTTTCTTTGAGGCTGAATAGGTGTAAAAATCCGCCTGGTTAAGATAAATAGTTACAAACTTGACTAGTTAAGAGTCTCTTGCTGATTTTTGTAAGATGACTTCAGCATAAGAAATTAAGTTTCAATGATTTTAACAAACTTTCTTTATCTTGTGAAGGTGTGGCTATAACAACTTGTTTGAATTTGCTGCATTCCTCTGTACAGTGGCCCTACCCTTAAACTTTTTATTAGGCAACATAGAAATGAATTTGTGCTCACTGGATTGATTTGGATAATGTAAAGAAATTAGTTTTGCATTTTGTTTTAAAAAATATTTTGTCTGTGTTTGTTTTTCAACCTTTTAAAAACTGTTTTTACACTCTTACAGCATCCTCATGCCAACTTTTTCACTGCTTGTTCACATCTGAATATCTATATAATTTAAATCTTCCATTAAATGTTGTATTTTATTCTACATTTTAAGCAATGATTACATTTTGGTTGTTGCATTAACACCAAGTTTTGACCTTTTTCTTCTGATTTCTCTGTGATCTGTTCTTAGGTGGGATTTTAGCACAGATTTACCAGCAAAGCATTTCCTCCTGCGGGAGGTTAAGGAAATAAAAATATGAGGAAATCACACGGAAGATGTACAGAGTCACCTATCAAGCGACTTTTAAGACGAAGAGGAGGATTAAGAGACTGTGCAGTTTTCTTTTGGAGAAGGTGAAGACTTATCTCATGAGGATTTAGACTTCAGCAGCAGCAGCAGTGCCAGTCGGATTGAGTTTTAGGCACACTTGGAAATCTAAAACTCATGGAGACACTTTGAGGATTATAAAAATGTGTAGTAAGTCTATCTACAAGACACGTCCTGGGCCAAAGTCCCCAGGATAGCAGGATATTGCTTTTCTGATCCTCCTCGGCCCTCCGCATGGGTAGGTAATATTACTTTTTAGTGGGATGTGGGATGTGGCACTTGTTCAACCACTTGTTTGCAGGGCTGACAGAGTTGTGTGTCTCTCATGCACAATATCTCATTTATTTTCCTATATCTGCAAGATTTTGAGAGAAGTTGTGTTGCCCCTAAACTCCGACATGGGTGTAGTTAATAACCACAAGCAAATATTAAGATTTTTTTTTGAGGTGCAACTTTAAAATGAACTCTTGAGAATTCTCAAACACATTTTACTCATTAATACAGACAAACATCTAGCAGTGTCATTCACCAGGGTGTCACATCATGTCAGTCATTTGTAATCTCCCAAAATAAACACAAGTGGAAACAAAAAAATCTTATAAATCCAGACACATTTCTTTTGCTTGGGGTTTTGGTAACTTCCACCACAACTTACAGAGTGTGATTTCTTCACACTTGGTTACGCGTGTGAAAAAACACTGTTTTCACAGTTTTCAAAGTTTGTGGCACATGAGCACTGGTCTGTACCACAACAACAACAACAACAACAACAACAACAACATTACAGTGTCATATTCAAAGTTTATGTTTCAGCAGACTGGAGTTTGGTTATTCGTCACAAGGTTCGACAAAGCTGTTGAAGCCTAGTTCAAGTGCCCATGATCAGATCTGTATTACATTGATTTTAGATGTTTTATGATGTTTATTTGCAATTGTACATAATAGTGTGAACTCTTCAGCGTGAGAGCGACAGCATCTATTCATGAAAAAAGGTGTTTTTGTATTATCGCTGTTGCAGTTGATTCAGATGAGCCTAGAGAGCAGTCACAAGAAATCCAAGCGTTCTTCTTAACCTGTACTAATACTTATATCTCCAGTGTGAGGGACAGAGAGCGAGACTCACTCCTTTCGCTCTCTTTGCAGCCCCTTATCAATGATGTCATTGAGGGCCAATGAGAGCATACAAATGGTACTTGTCAGCATCCAAGCTCCGCCTTCAGCCTCTTTGTGCATGGCAGCCCACATGGTCCTGCAGCATCACATTTTTCACCATGCATTACTCTGCAGCAGAGAGAGAGACAGAGATATAGGGATGTGGCTCTTGGCTATGTGCTTTGATGTTAATCTGCCATGTCTGCTCAGAAATTAGTTGTTTATCACCGTAAGCCTACAATATGCAAAGAGCAACTGGAGTAGTGGGGAGATAATATATTTTTTTTACATCAATGATTAGCCAAAAACACATCAGCCTTTGACAATTTAAATTAATGTGAGAAAATAAGGAAGGCATCCTGAATGGTGTTTTGAGATTTATGTGGCATTTACTTAATATTATGCTATTTATTACAGAAAAATACTTAATTATAATTGATAAATGGTAAAAGATTGGTAATGACAATTTCCTCAAACCAGCTCAAAATTTTAATTAAATAGCTCAATAAGGCTACCTGATAGTATCCATGGCAACTTTAAAGTAAATCAGGTGCACTTGTGTAAGACTTAGGGAGATCGGTACTTACCTCCCTCCTGCTGTTCCTGTGGCACAGACTCAGGTCACAGCCGGGAAATGACTGGATCACTGGGAATCGAGGTCAGTCAACGCTGACACACAGGTGGGACAGATATAGGTCAGTGGTAGTAGGGGTGTTGATGAGTCATGCATCTACAGTAAGCAGAAACGAGAGAGAGGGGGAGGGATTGGAGGGGGGGTCATCCTGACCGTCCACACATGCTGGGATCCTGACCCTGATTTCTGCTTAAGAAACGTTTGAGTTTCACCTGAAATATTCCTACTACTGCTCATCAAGCCTTATCTCAGAGTAGTCATTTTAACTTTGGTTCTTTGATGTAATGTGTAAATGGATCTTTATATACACTTGGAGCTTTACACCTACTATGGCCGACCTACGATACAGTGGATTACAATCCAGTAGCCGGATCATGAACTTGTGAATGAAACAGAAACATCCAGTTTAACGTAACTAATCATTATGACAGGCCCAGCACTGAGCTCTTAATAGGCATCGCACTGGCATGGTTTCTCCCACAATGCAGCATGCTCCACTGTGTGCAGTTTAATTACATTGCTTATCAGTAATGCTATTATCAAGCACAGTGCAGTTTTCGTAACATTTGCCATTCGGCGGGTTCTTTATGAGAGCGCGCGTTTATTTTTTTGTACAGTTGTCCCAGTGGGAGCCGTGCATCTAAAACCTAATCCACCGAGTTACACGGGACGGCATTAACACAGCAATCTGTGGCATCTTGCAGTTCTGAAGTCTCAATATCCATCTAAGCTGCAGCGCTCATTAATATGGGCAGCCGTTTAACGCCCTCTCTTTCTCTGCAGCATATGCACAACTAAATCTGTGTCACTATAATCTCCCATCATCCATCTCCGTTTGCTAATGCACTAACATAAAGTTCATTCAGAAGTGAAGTCTGACGAGAGCCACAAATCAGATTACCGTGTTGGAGTAATGCAGTCCACCTTGGGCCCAGTGACACCCATCCTACAGATATGAACATGTTTAAGTCTGCATTATTATGATCCAATTATATTACTGTAATGCACAACATGACCGTAAGCTGGACTGATGTTATGCAAAGTGTATTAGACTAGAATACAACATTAGGCCTAAAGTAACCAATCAGTACCACGAGCCTAATTCTCTCAGACATCCTGTGGTCAGCCTCAGGAAAGCTATCATGTTTATTTTTAACACTCATTGCATGCAGCTTGTGGGCATTGCAGCTCGTTGCCCCCCCACAGAAAAACCACTATAATAATACATTTATGTGTACTCTAGTTATATTTTCTGGTTCATCAAACAACTAATTGACAACAGATACCAGTAAAGGTCTAATGTGTTTTTTCAGCATTTGATGGTTACATGCGCAGCACTGTTGACCCATAACTGTGTATGTTTACACTATGATTTTTTTTGAATTCTTGCTATTTTTACGCTCTGATATGTAATGTTTGATGCTCTGATACAAGCGCTGACAGATGGCCAAATAAAATTTGTGTTGGATCTTCAAAGCGTAACAGCCGCTCAAACAGATTTTGTATGTGTTATGTACTATGTGCCTTGACAAATTAAAATAAATAAATAAATAAATAAAATGAGAATCTGAATTGATTAAGAAGAGCGACTTGTGAAGAAAAAAAAAAACAGCGGTGATAACAATCTTTTGAATTTAGGTTTTCGTGCACATCACACAGGACGCTTTACTGTGGGTACTGTACAGTGAATTACAGTGCAGTAAAACATTAGGCCCGACCATTACTAATCGTGACGACAGTCCTAATTCTCCAAGCTACAGGCATTCTGTGGTCATCCTGTTGCAAACTATCAGAGCTTAGTTTTACCACTCAGTGCCTGTAGCCGCGAGATAAGTTAACGTGCTCTGCTGGCATGCTAATACGTACCAGCACTGGGGGACAGGAATAAATTATTTCTTTATGACTGCGCACAAGGCAGAGCGTTTGAAGGAGGAGAGCAAGAGATAGAGAGGGAACATAGGGAGATGAAGCAGGAAGAAGAGACATGGGGTAAATGATGGGCAGGGAAGAAAGGAGGGAAAGAGAGAGAAAGACGGGAAATATATGGATGCAGATGTAAAGTGGAAAAGAGCGAGAAGGAATGGACAAGAATAACACAGATAGTGAGTCTTTATATATATCACCCTTTCTTCAGTTTAAAGGTCTTACACCATTGAGAGTGGAAGTCTTTTTTTCTTTAACTTTTCAGGGAGATAACTGGAAGGCTTTTTCTAGATACCAGGTAACATTTGAAGCCATGAGCTGAGGAAAAACACAAGGAAAAATAACTGCGCAGATGCATTTTACCGCCTCAACCTGAAAGCTACTCAGCTGGCATCCACAGACATGTGACCTTTTGAGGGATTTTGTCCTAGTTTTAAGTACCTAAATCATGCATCGAGAATAGCTGGCAGATCATGTTTAAAAAAAACAAACTGGTGTCAGTGAAATCCAACTAAAATGCACCGGTTTTTGCTTTTAGTGGAAGAGCAATGACACAGAGATAATGTTTAATAGCCACTTTAGATCTCTGAGGAAAAATGAGGAGAGGACGTTATGATGTAGATTGCGATTTCGCTTTTTTTTATGTTTGGGTTTAAATGTTAATGTCTTGTTTTGTGCTTATACTTTTATGCCTGCTGCAGATTTTTCCCTGTGGGATTTTAGTGAAGTCACAACCAAACTGCAGACAATTGCATGACAAATCAGTGGGAAAACACACTGGTAAATCCAAATTCACTGATGATAGCTCGCTCGATGTGTCGCGCAGCAGGTCTGACCGTCTCTGAAGATATTGCTCTCTACTCCTCTGTCGTCCTGGCCCACGTATAGATATAGGGACACAATTTTCCAATAACAGCTTTAGCCTGTTGTCTGTCTGTCTATTACAGATCAACTTATTACCTCCATAAATGCACAGCATGCTGCTGTCTGGGGATGGGCTGATAATCCCTCCAAAGACTGGGGTTTTATCAAAGCTAAATCTGCCTCACACACACACACACACACACACACACACACACACACACAGGGACGGGGCATGCATCAGGAATATCCACGTGGGAACACACAGACACACACATATGACAAGAGGCTCGCCTGGAAACACAGACATACGTGTAGAGACTGGGATTTTATCACAGACAAATCTGTTATTGTCTGGTAGTTAAGAGATTACCAAGCAGTGATTTTATGGACACACACACACATACACGTGTCATTAGAAGATGAACACAGGCCTGCACACTAAAGGGACAGTGTAGCTAAGTGATAGCAGCACTGGTACGCTTTAATACTGTGATTGAAGGTGGTTTAATAATATGATAACCACATTTAGGTGGCAGCTGTTATCATATACACTGTTTTTTTATGAATGCATCTCCTTTCCCATTCAGTTCAAGACCTATTCAGACCTAATCCAGATTTTATAGAGAAGAGTTTATAGGTCTTTTAAGTAGAGGCCCCTCCCCCTGTATGTTTGTGCATCCACATCTTCTCCAAACATTTCATCAACAAGACCTTTTCCTGTTGTCTTAATGAAAAGTTTTAAAGACATTTTATATCTTTTCTTCCTGAACATCATGTTTCCTGCTTTGCAAACCAGAAGCAATGACCCAAATGAGTGGTATGCTGATCCAGTTAGGTGTGGAAAAGGTTCACGCTGTGTCTAAATGAAGCAGAGGACTCTCAGTCAGGCGCTCTATTGTACAGCCTAATTGAAATGACATCTGTCTCGAGCTAATTGATCCATAGCAGTGCCAGACCACAGCGAGTGAAGAGATGCTAGCAGCCTTCAGCGCAAGGTTAGAGGGAGAGGGAGAGAGAGAGGAAAGCTGCCAGTGATGGAGGCCCAGCTTGCAGCTTAGCATGCTGCTGTCCTGGTGTTGAACCTAGAATAAACTGGCACTGTTTTGCCCAGATAATGAAGTTGGAGGAGAGTAGGGCCCAACATTAGTGAATGGCTGGACTGTCCTCTGTGCTGGATATTTGGGAGTACATATTGTACAGCGCAGACGACTATGTGTGTGTGTTAAGCTCCCCCCCATAATGGCAAGATTACACTAGCTGCTGTGCTAAAGTTTGTAAAGTCACATAGCGGATTCATATTAGGACCTATCCATGACTTTGGTAAGTGGGCAGGAGTCCAATCTTATGTCTGCCAGTTTGTACACTGAAATATTCCTAACTCATAGTCGCTCTGTTTATTTTTTCCTGTTATGTCAATTTGAGGAAAAAAGTAGAAAATGAGGCAAGACAGGAGGAGGCTGCTCACCTCCTCTTTCTACTCGTAAACAAATCCATAGTAATTTTGTGCCACATTTCCCTCTACAAAATCCCTCTGTCAACCCGAGAGCAATGTTTTCCTACATTTGTCGTAACCTGCTTTAACTGTCATTCCCAGCACACTTTATCGCACAGTAATAGCCACAGACTGTAAACTAAAAAGAAAATTAAAGCCTCCTATTCTTTTTGAAACTGCTATCTTTTGATTTCTTGAGGACTAATGTTTTGACAGCAATTATTTACAGTATTTGCTTTTGGGGAAAAAAAATAAATGATCACGGCAAAACAGCAAATATTTAATTTCACAATGTACAGTGATGTAAGAAAAAAACATGAAGGAATACATTAAATAAACTCCAATCCTGCCGACCAGGAAGTGTCACTTGAGATTTTGTTCTTCCTCTTCCTCATTTTTTGTACAGTTAAAATCTTCACTTATTTAATGATATCAAGCATAGTGACTCCTTCTTTTTGTTTTGCTTGGGAACTTTACTTGGATATAAAACTACACATTTTCATATTGAACTGTCTCACTGTTGTAATGCTAATCCACAATACAGCACAATTTTAAAGCTGAGAGCTATTTTCAGGCAGGTGTTGCAAAGAGACATAATCGTGTTCAGATGTAGCTGTCAGATTAGAGTTAGGCGACATGTTAGCATTAAATATCGAGCATTTTGAACTGAATACTTAAAATAATATCTTTTTGTGTGTATATTTTGATACTGTGGTGCTATATGCTCCCCACGGCCGGGGCAGTAATATTTGAGCAGGCTAATCCAAAAAGTTATCTTGTGTCATCTTCTCCTTGCACCTTGTCAGGACTGTGTAGTATGGTCGACTAGTACTGAATCTGATCTGTTTTGATGGAGATATCTGGGAGCTTAGCTGGATACGGTGCGATAAGTCAGATTATGCCTGGTAACATTAGCTGAGGTATCAGACTTTAAACTGTCCCTGCCTTTGTGGGCCTAGCACACCTCTTTTTACAACTCTGCTTTTGGGAATATGGGATTATTTTATTTTTTTTATACCAAGATTACAGTGTAAGATGAAGATCTCTGTATCTGACTCTTGGGCATTGCATGTAGACAGCTAGTGGCAGACAAAACCCAGACCTAGACAACATGTCAGCATCACCGGGAATTGTTTGGGTTTCTTCTAACTCGCTTCTTGTTTTGGTTTTTCCCGTGATGCTGATTTTCTGAGCTCTTGATATGCACACATATTTTTTTTTATGTGTAAACAATTGACCCAGGCTTTTGTTATTGTAAATCTGGAAAGCTGAACGTAGCCTATGACCGTATCTATCTCCATCCTCCCATGCACTCTTTAATCCATTCATCCAAATCTTATTTTCTAAAATGGTAATTTTGCTGATATCGCGCTGTATTAGGGTGTAGCACCACCACACTGAACGATGACTCAAACTTCATCAGTGATTACCTAATTTTTTCATGATTTGCATTTATGATCTTTCATTTACTGGAATCTCTGCTCATGCATGTGCCATTTATAGCCATGTGATGGTGAATAAAAAAAAAAAATAAAAAAAAAGTTGGGTTTCCTGGAGGCAGATTATGCCTCAGACTGAAAGCCTTCCCGTAAGAGTATCTGCGTTGACACGATTTTCCAGTCCAGTGCGGGGCATAATCTGAGTGCCTGGAAATGGGCTGAATAAGCCCAAGTAAATGTCCTGCTCTCAATAATGTAGTAGTTGCAGGCTGGATACAGTCTGCATGATGGACACAGGAGGATACAAGCCCAATTTCCTGTAAACCCTGGCACCACACACGACATTTAGGTAGGTGTTTGGCTGTAATTTAAAATCAGTTTTAAACAACTGGGGCACTTATTGAAATAAATATGCAAAAAGCTTAACATGTGACAAGCTAACTAATCCATTATTGCCACCTGCATTCACCCCTTACTAAGAAGAAACCCAGATTGCAACTTCAAGCTCAAGCTTTTATAGACGATATCAAAGGTACAGTGGAGACTAAAGGTTGACAGATTATTTTTTTTTTCCAGGTCTTTTAATATGAGATCAATGCCTAATCTCTGGTGGGAATGTGGCTGAATAAGGCCAAGTCATGCCCCACTCTTATTATTATGCATCTAATTACTATGCGTCAGCTGTTAGCTATTCTGTACGATGCTGTGTTGCCAGTGCCAGTTCACAAGGTCAAATTCATGGTACTTGTAAATGTCCTTGCTGAATAAAATTAGATTCTGACTCACACTGTGTGGAGGGTATGTGTGTGTGACTTGCTGACAATCACTGGGGTTATCACACACACACACACCCAGTCCACGCACAGTGTCTGGTGCCTGTGGCAATGTTCACAACACCTCAACTTTAGGCCGCTGCTCTTATTAAGACTAAATGTCCGGTGCTGACTCACACGTGGACACAAATTTCTTTTCAGACAAGGTCAAGGCTTCATCTTCAGCCGAGAAATGAGCTGAGTAAGCACGAGTCATGTTTTCAATTATGCATTAGCCGGTCGCCCCGCACACTTTGATAGACAAGTAGTGTTAGCTTTCAGATCTCTGTCACAGGCTAAATTTACAAGTGACTTCGTAATCCATCTGCATGTCATCCTCTTCTTGGAAATCACAACATGGTGAGTTAATCATCCAAAATTTAAACCCCCACTATTATATAAACATTCGCCCTTGTCCTAATTATAAATAATCAAACTAATTTAACTGGACACTGGTGGAGCTGCTGCCCTAAATCTACATTACATCCCGGCTAATAATCTGTTAACAAGACTAATTTGCTCTTTTTCCAAATTAAAGTCGCCACCTGTAAACACCTTAATTGGTCTAGAGGGATTTAAAAAAAATGTTCACATGCAACTTCATTGTCCATTAATTTGATTCATTTACTTTCATTACAAGTTACCTGCCTTCGCATCGCCACTACAGGCAGATGAACCTGACCGGCCTCGTTCTGGTTTAAATTAAATTCATCTGAATATTCTTGCACACACAAAGTTAATCCCTGTGCAGCATTTAGGCTACTTTTCAGTTGGGCCTGTTAGATAATCCACTTCCAGCCTCGACAGTGTGCATATGCGTGAGCGTGAAAGTGTTTCATGCATATCAGCGATCCTGTGTTCATTTGTGAGCCTGTCTTTCTCCCTGCTGTTTGTGTTTGTTGTGTGTATGTTGGTCTCTGTGCTGCTGTTGTTTGCATGCAGATAGACTGAGGCTGCTTTACCAGCTACTTAGTAAGCTCTCTTATGTCCTCGGCTGTGTGTGTGGTAATGAGAGCTGCTGACACAGTGAACTGTGGCCACTCAGACACGAAGATATTCATTATGAAAGCATGCAGACACAAGGGCACTTGCAAATAGGTATTTACTCTTCTTTTCCATCGCTCTCCTCCTACCATTTTACTGCATTTCTTACTGTTTGTTCCCCCTCTAATGTATTCCATCTTTCTCTTCCTGTTACCTTCCCCTCCTCTCTGCCTCTGTATTTTTTCCTCTGACTTAATTTTTCTGTCTGATTTTTCTCTATCACACCCAGTCACACAGTGAGATGCTTGCTTTGCCACAATAGACAGTGAGAGCACTGTGCCAGCCTCCTCTTCAGTTCACCGCCAGTTCATTCGGCTCCACACTGACAGAAATGATGCTCGACAGAAAATGCAAATTTGACAGTGACAGCGATGCCAGCCACAAATGTTAACATTACTCCTCAAAACTTTAGGTACCAATTTGCATTCACTTGAAAGGGCAACTCCAGACTTTTTAGACACAGGTTTGTATTATTCTTGTCTCAGTGGAACTCAGTCTGTCTTAGACTGATAATGTGCTGTCACTTTGTGCTGATTCATCTGTCCCTGGAGCTTCCAAAAAATCTAAAAATATTCTGTCAGACCTTGTGAAAGCAAGAAAGCATTTCATTTGATGAAAAATACCACACAAAGTGGCATCATTATTATTATTTTTTTTTCATAACAAAGTGCATTCTGGGACATACTCAACAGAAGTTAGATTCATCCCTTTGTAATGTCCTTGTAAAAACTATTAATCCAACAAAGTTAATGGTTTGGCGCAGTCACCTTTTACAGTGTGGATGGCTGGTAATCTGGTTGGCTGACAGCGACAGGCTAGTTTACAGACTGTTTCACAGTCTCAGAATTCAAGCTAACGAAAGTGTGGAGGAAAGACAAGTTGTCCTTGTCATGTGGAGTATTTTTTTTTTCTGTTGGACCGTGCCCTTAGACAAGAACGGAAGAATCCCTGCTGAGTTATGCACTCTCCATCAGTCTCTGTGTATGTCTCCCTCATCATCTCCAGCTCTCACTCACACACCCTACTTGCACTTCCTCTCCTGTCACTTTTTCGCCTTTTCTCTCCCCTCTAGTTACACTTTGACTTTGTCTTCTTTTTCCCCTCTCTCTGCCTTTCTCTCGCTCAGTTTCATGCTGGTATGTATTGCTGTCTTTCAGAATTTGCATTTTAGGTTTCCTTGTGCCAGTGCAGTCCGCCTGTTGGGATGCCTGTCTGTCTTTTTCTCTCTTCCTATTTCTCTTGATCTCTGGCTGCCTCTCTGGCTGGCTGCTTGTCTGTTTCTATTTCTCTTTCTCTCTGCACGTCTCTGGCTGTGTCTCTCTGTCTGCCTCTTCCTCCCACTCTCTACCTCTCCCTGTCTGCATTACTGCATTTGAGCAGAAATGCGCTCAAGTGTCTTCTTTGCAAGTGATTAATTATTTTTTAAAAAGCCTGTTTCACTCTCTTTCTATGTCTTTTTGTTTCCTGTGTCCATAATGGCTTCAGGATCAGCACTCCCTGTTGCAGGTGTGCGCTGCTTCTGTGTCTTGATGACTGAGTCACTGTCTTGCAGTGTCACATGCACTCATCTGATCTCTGTGAGAGTTCGCTGCTGGAGAAGCTTTCCCTCCTCAGATTACCTCTGACTTGCACGAGAAGGTTCATGATTTATTACTTTTCGGGTCTCAGATTACTTCTTTACTCATTCCTTGTGTCACCATGCTTGTTTGACTGCACAGGTAATGGCAAAGAAAAACTAACCCAGACTTCCGGCGTTATGAATTGCACTTAAATTGTTATGTAATCCATAGTAGATTGTCATTTTAAGTAGGCAGGTAGCAAAAGGTGCCGCTTGCTGATTTTAACTTGGCTCTACACACAACTGTTTGTCCAGTAGAGAGTAAAATACTGTTCACAACTTTTTATGGTGTAAGCTGGTGTTAAGCTGCCTCACACCTGATGAGTTAAGATGATGGTAAGTGCAGACAGACCTGATATTTTGTACACAGTAAATTATGATTGGATTTAGTGTGTTGGTGCTTTGCGCGTGTATGTGCAAGATAGTTAGCTATCCATGTGCAGTCCTGTCTGCCTGTGCATCTGCACCAGTCTGTTTGTTGATATGTCTCTGCTTGTTGCATGTGCATACATGTGCCGTATGTGCTGTCTCTGTGCATGCATGTGAGATTTCATCCATATTCTGCGCCGTTGAGGCTCGGAGTGTGTCTGTGTTTACATTTGGTTTCCTATTCAACCCATCCAGGTCGTCTCTCAATTGTTGACACAGAATTTCCTTTCAACAATCCAAACCATTGGAGCCATTGTCTTAAACTGGGGGGCCATAAAACTCAATTTCCCATAGAGAAAGGGGGTGGAGGGGGGTATCTGGGAGTCCAAATGTTCTTATCTCATGCACTATTAAGCGAGGCAGTGGGGTGTGTGGGTAACATGGTTTAGAGTCCGTCTGTCACAGCCTCAGGGTATGTTGTGTCGACTGCACACACACACACATATGCACACACATAAAAGTATGCATATTCACACACACAGGCGCGCACACACACACACACACACACACACACCTCTATTCCTCATTCACCCATCAACACACACACAAACATGCCCACTGCCTCAGGGCTCTATAGCGCTAGTCCTATACGGCCTTGGAGCAGGTCAGAGGGGTCGACTGAGACTCTCACTTCATTAATCACATCTGGGAAGCTAGCAGATTTTTATGTATGTGTTTCCATATGTATTTAGCGTTTATTCAACTTTGACTAGAGGGTAACGTATGGAGCTAAAGCTGTCGTTTGATTATTCAATTGGATCTTGAAACTAATGCAATTGAGAGTATGGCACAAAGGACCATTTGTTACCTCACATGTCCCACGAGGAGATTCAGCACAACATTACACATTCAATTAGGATTTTTGGATTGAATCATTATGTCTTTTGAGTACCTTGAAAGTAATTTAGCCTCTCAAGCTTGTCTTAGGCATTCTTTATAGAGGCAGGCATCTCACTATTATTGTGCAGACATCATTTTTGTGGACATTACTGAGTGTGAAGATACTTGAAAACAAGCATGCAATGTACATTTAACCACCTCCGAACATAAACACAAACATATAAACACGTGTACCGGCAGTAGCTGTCATCATCAGAGTAATTAAAAGTGATGGGTTACAAGCATTGCACAGGGTAGTTGATGTGGTATCCATTGTGGCTCTCTTTATCTGTGTGTGTGTGTATGTGTGTGTGTCTCAGGCAGTTTGTACACCTGGCTGACACTGTCCTCAGGGTGGAAAGGGCACAGTCTTGATTACTTGTAATATGTTTCATGTGTGTATTTGGGAAAAAAAAGACAAGAAAGCAAAAAACAAAGCTACTAATTTTGGGGAAATATTTAGATTTTTCAGCACACAAATTTCCATGAAAGCCCATAAGCACTTAATCTTCAGTCTAAGCTACCCTCGGGGGGATTTGTGCTCTCTGTCACATTTGATTTGTATTTGCTAAAAATGATTGTATATTTATACCATATATCAACAACTACAGCAACAAATAGCTTTAATTAAACTTTGTTTTCACAAACTATGGCACAAGATCCTCAATTAATCTTTACCAGGGATCCAATCAACATGTTTCATATTATTTAAATATTTGTCTGAATCTATAATAAATATAAAAAAAAGCAGTGAACACACACTGCTTATCTGGGATTCAAAATTATAATTAAGGTAATGGCTTGGCTATCTGCGTTACAACACTCTTAAACCAGTCACAGCATACTGTATTTATTCATAGGCAGGATTCTGGTTATGCATGAACTGATTAAAGATATGAAGGTTGTAAAAGAATTAACACCATGTTATTATTGACTGGCGGATGCAAGCACGAGCTGTCATGATCCACCTTAAGCCAGAGAGAGATACCTGAGAGAGGCTTTGGCAGAGCGATGCTGAGCGGTGTGAGGTGCTATCATGGGGCATGCAGTAAAACTGACGCCACACTTTATGTACAGTGTGTGTGTGTGTGTGTTATGCCCTTCACTGCTGACACTCCTGGATGCTTGGAGATGGGTCGGAGCTTTGAAAGCCTGCGTGAGTGTTTCTGAAAGACAGAAAGAGGCCGGATCACTGGACTTAACTTAAAGATTATCTTTACTTTTGCACAAAAATGCACTCTTTCTCCCAAATTCTGGACTTTCATGCAAACACACACACAGACAGACACACAGACTGTACTGCAGGCATCAAAGTAACACCTCTCAGTAGTCAACTCCAGTTGGCCAACATCAGGCGTTTCTCTCATATGTAAGGTGGCTGTTGTGTCTGTGTGTGTGTGTGTTTGCATGTGACAGAGAGGGAAAGAGGGAGTATTTGTGTCTCTTTGTGTGCATGCCAGGAGGAGTGATGTTTGATGTGTGTGCGCATATGTGAGGGCGACAGTGGGTGAGGGGTGTATTTGTGTCAGCACAATCAACATGGAAGCAGCAGAGAAAGAAAGTGAAGGATGTCTGAGCATATGCAAGTGTACTCGTGTGTTTGCTGCGTGCACCTTTGCTGTGTGGACATAGTTTGAAAAAAATAAAAAAAATCGAGACACTGTGCTAACTCTGATCTCCAGAGAAGTCAGGGGAATATAAAGCTGTTTACACTGCATTAGTGGCCCCCTTGTGGTTAACACTATACAACATTTCATCCACTTGGCATGCCGGAGTAAAATATGTGCAGCTGTAAACGTTGCCTCACCTGCGGGGGTCATTCATCAGTTATCAAACATCCTTTTGAGGTAAAATTCCTCATCCTTCTGGCTTCAGTCTGAGCTCATTTAAAACTGGGCTTTTACCAACTGAGCCTCCAATCTTAGCATCCATTTTTTTTTTCTGTTTCTTTTACTTTGTTTCCAGGTTATCCAGCACTGTGTTTTTTGGACCATCACACAAAACACTCATGCACGCGTCAAGCTTTTGCTGAGTGAGTAACACACAGTACGACAGACTGTGTGTGAAGTGCTAAGTGAGCAGAAGACTCCATGACAGCCTCTCACAGTGTTCGCCAACAGCATGTTGCCTTGGCAGAAGAACTGTCCTTTTTGCACAGCTAGTGGTACCACTGATCAAATGTGTTTGTGTGTATTTGTCTGTGTGTGTGTGTGTGTGTGTGTGTGTGTGAGAGTCAGTGAGACCATTGCAGTTTGAGTATTTCTCAGTTTGTTCTGAACACCCGGGTTGAGTCTGAGGAGGCGAGTGGCTTCCTGCTCTGATAATGACAGACTAAGCATCGTGCATTTTAGCATGAGCGCCGTGTATCTGCTGATCACATCAACTTAATTCCACATTAGAGGAAGCTCCAGAGAGAGTCTGCACCGAGATCTGGTATCAGTGTGCCATTTAAACTCATCTGTCAAGCACTGTGGTTTGCAGACATACACACACACATGTGGGTACACATACACGCAAATGTGTCCACGACACAACAAATAGCGTGAGCAAAATCTTCTGACAGACTGCTGAACCCTAAAGTGGGTTTATCAACAAAGCACTTTGCAGTGCCGAGGAGGAGGAGGAGGAGGAGGAGGAAGAGGAGGAGATGAAGAGTTGAAAGTAGCAATAGGGGTCTTTTCTAGTTGAAAGTTTACCTGAGAGTGAGCTTAGGATCAAGGCCCAGTCGGCTGACTCTCCACTGACCCAGGTACAGGGATTAAAAAAAAGAGAGAGAACACATCAATTTCAAACTTTAGGAAGTTATAATCAAAGACTCAAAAAAAGAGAGAGGGAGAAAGAGAGGAGTGTAGCTGGCGGGTGATGACTCAGAGTCAGAGTAATCTCTGCATTTATGTCCTATCAGTATTGCTCCTACTGTGTACTTAATAGAGAAGCAGAAATTACGAAACAATAACCACAAATGAAAACAGACTGACGCAATGAATTTTTAAGAGTCTTGCTATGGACTGTTGCCATCAGACAAACCCCAAAGACATGCACACTTGTGTTTTATTTAAGATGCTGCATGACCTCACCGCCTGAAAGGTGAGACAGGGAGCAAAGAAAGGTGCCTGTAACTGAATATGCAGCATGTGCGCATTATGCTCAGGTCTCAATGTGACTTTAATTAACCACCGTTCAGCCTCATCACAATTTTGTAATAGTATCCCAAGCTATTTTGATATGACCCAACAAGCCTGCCTGTTCAATTAATTAAACCCCAAAGTTGCCATCGCAGCCAAATTTTCAAGTTTAGGGATGTCCCCAGGCTGCTGGGTTTTTTATTTTTTTTCACCACAGTCTTCTAAATTTGGATGAGCAGGCCTAATTAGAGGTTGAATTTGGTTGCATAGCACTGACTGCACCACTGAGTTTTTATCCAACCTTAAAGCACACCAGAGGGCTGTTGTAGTGTCTCAGCAGAATTAAGAGCACACCATCACTTGTGTTGATGCAGCTCACAGCCCTGAATGTTTTTGCTGCCACTCTTCATTTCATGCTATGGAATTTTGATAATTTATTCACAGAAAGCTTCTGAATATTGAAACACAATTAAAATGGACGGAAAAACGACTAATGTGTGTGGGAAATCCAATATGTATTCTTGCATGTGCATTTTTGAAATCTATCTATCTATCTATCTATCTATCTATCTATCTATCTATCTATCTATCTATCTATCTATCTATCCAACTGTCCATCCGTCTGCCCGTCCATCTGTCTGTCTGTCTGTCTGTCTGTCTTTCTGTCTATCATCCGTCTATCCATCCATCCGTCCATCCGTCTAGCCATCTATCTATCTATCTATCTATCTATCTATCTATCTATCTATCTATCTATCTATCTATCTATCTATCTGTCTGTCTGTCTGTCTGTCTGTCTGTCTGTCTGTCTGTCTGTCTGTCTATCCATCCATCCATCCATCCATACATACATACATACATACATACATCATACATACATACATACATACATACAAACAACAATATGAAGCATTGAAGATGAAACTGCCAGTTAAAAGTGGTGGATAAACAGCTAAATGCATGGAGGGAAAGGTAAATAAAGTACTAGCTAAACGTAGTGAATGAATGGTTAAAATACTGAGTTTAAAGTTTGGGTAACTGGTTAAAATAATTAGCTAACCATGGTTGCTAAACGGTGGACTGAAAGAAGTGAACAAATGGTTAAAATAGCTAAAAGCAATTTATAAAAAGGCAAAATAGTTAAAAGAAATGGATGAAAAGCTGAAAAAGCTCACAGCACTGAATATGTCATATAATTATTCTACCAATATCCACTTTTATATAATCAAGTGGTAAATACAAGCTCCAAATTTCTGATTGTAGTGCTTCTATGTGACATGAAACAACCTCTAAAACAAACAGTTCATCTTGTGAAAGAAGCATTGACACGCCGAGGAAACACAACACTGTTTCCAGTCTTCATCATGAAAGAGTTTGGAGATAGATGTTTTTAATAAGTCAGCTCCTCTACAGGTTGAAAACATAATATTTATTCTCTGAAATGTAATTATATGTAACTGGGGGGAGGTTTGCTATTACGATCTGCATAATACTAATCAATGTGTCATCTAAAGGCCAGTGCAGGCCTCAGGTTTATCTGTGGGCCCCAACAACGACCTTTATTAGAGACTAACTGTTAGTGACACCTGAGAGTCCAGCAGGGACCTGGGTACTGTGGGGGTATAGTGTGTGTGAGAGAGAGAATGAACTGTGGCTTCCTGACACTCCAGGACAAAACCTGTCAGCAGTGTAATCCTCTGATACAAAAAACACACAAAGAGGGACGCACTTATCCACTGACAAACACACACCTGAGAAAGTAACACACACCGGTGGCCCCGAGGTCACAGCCTGGGGGAACACCACACAGGTTTACCAAAATACCAAGTTTGAAAGCAAACAGTTTCCTCCTCATCAGTGGACAGAAGAAACCAGAAAATGTTTTTAATTGTATTATTACATCAACAGCATTCCCGCAAGTTCTGAGTTTGTAAAGTGATTCTGACATTTTCATCTTTTTCTGAGTACAGACTGTCAAATACTTCACTGTTTCTTATGCTGTACCAGGACATATTTTCAGGAGGCATACTATTCCATTGAATTTGAATTTGATGGGTTGAAACACCATCCCAATTTCTCATGGCAGATTTTTTGGAACATAATTGTACTTTTTTTTTTATGACATACTATTTTGAAGCCAGAAAGCCAGCCAGCATTTGAACGTCACCTTGTTGGTTGTTTGGAGCATAAAGTGACCATATTTGGATATGAAAGGGAAGAATGAGGAGGCGGGTCTGATCCTGTAATCCGAGAACACTGTCCAGTGTGTATGAAACTGGACTTCAGCGCTGGTCTCATTGACAGACCTGTCCATCAAACTCACCAAGCCCCTATTATCTTCCTCTTTTTGAAGCAAATATGTAGATAATTAAGATTTTGTTTTTAGATGGACCACCAGATCACTAATAAGAATTCATTGTATCTAATGATATAAGAAATGACTTGTGGAAATTGTGGTATTTCAAGACAATTGAAGTTGGAGTTTTTTTTAAAGCCTGTCTCTAGTGGCTGTCAGGAGAAGTGCACTTTTTGCATTTCCACATTGGTTGAATTTTTGAGACCAGGTTGCTTCATCCATTTTCACATACATGATATTCAATATTATGTGCATTTACATATTACACTATGGCAGCGTTAGGCTTTTTTTTGTCATAAAGTTTTAAATGTGACGTCTCCATACAGAAACTTTGGTGATATCAGCCAAAAAATGTCCTGGTCATTTTCTGGAAAATTATTTCTTGAAAAGAGTCGGAAAACTGATCAAAATACAACAAATAAGCAACAGGACCCACTTCATTTTTTTTAGCCTCTTTTATTATCTTGGTCATTATTATCATTCTATTTCAGTCATTCATTTATAGCACAAAGGACTCACTGACTGAGGTCACATCAACAAACCGAATCAGTTCATCCTCTCATTCATTCATTCCCACGACAGCATCATAGTAGCATCGCTCTCCAGAAAATAGAATTATAATTTACTCTCTAAAATAATAACAATAATAATACACTTGGAACAATCAAATATACAACAATAAACCTTTGTATTTATAATCAAAAATTAAATTGAAAAAGAAAAAAAAAAAACTATATTCATCTGGCTGTGACAGGACACAAAGAGAACCATCACTGTGGAGCATTTACACCCAACGGAAAATCTGATTTCTCAGAGAGTGTGTGTAACAGATTCCTTCTATTCAGGATTTTAAAAATAAGAAATGTTACACAGGAGCTGAAGTTTTCATCTGGTTACCTGGAACTTTATGTTGTTTCTGTTTGAGTTTTGAAGGGTGGCACTGTGTTCAGGTACTGTGACCTGCTCGTGGTAAAAAGTCAGCAAATGCCTTTTCTTGTCATTTTAATGACTGCCACATTAAAATCAGACAATACAGCACATAGATTATCTGTAAAATACAACATCATGGAATTATGGGTAAACATAAAAAAGCAAGTGTACAAAAGCAGAACACATGAAATTCACTTTAAAATTCCATAAAAAAAGGCAGCCGTTCATTAGGCGTTACAAATCAGATTTTCCGTGTGTGTAAATGTGTCCTGTGTTTTGGCGTTTACACTTGACTGACTGATTGACTCTTTAGTGATCTGTTGATCACGTCTCGACGCTCCAGTGGATTCTCGGAGGCTCGGCTGTCCTAAAGCCAGCTGTACAGTAACGGTGATCCTCTCCATACGAACAGCAACAAGTGTGTGTGCATGTTGTGTGTGAGTATTTGGCTTACAAAGGTAACATCAATAAAACCGTGTGTGAATTTTTGGACTAAATAACATGTAAACAAAATCTTAGGCTTCTGAATACAATGTCAGAGTAGTGAGTTGAACTGAATCTTATTTACATCTTTGAACAAGACAAGACAACAAGAACACACAGCGCGATAGAAACCACATACAAACCAGACATGAGTGTGTTCAGGAAACATGTTAACACACATACACAGATGTGGGTGCACATGCACAGACACAGACAGACATGCACGCACGCGCGCGCACACACACACACACACACACACACACACACACACATACACAGTCACAGGGGTCACAGCCACAGCAAGGCATTGTGGGAAAGATGAAGCGCTTGTGTGTTTATTTGTACTATTTGCAAACTTAGATACAATGTGTGGGATGTATG
>OOFC01005437.1:29136-55542 GCA_900323345.1 Pseudochromis fuscus
GGTGCACATGCACAGACACAGACAGACATGCACGCACGCGCGCGCACACACACACACACACACACACACACACACACACACACACACACACACACACACGAAAAGTGCAGATTGACACACACGGCAAATGTTATCAGTGCACAGACTCATGCCCTCACACACACACACACACACACACACACACACACACACACATACACAGTCACAGGGGTCACAGCCACAGCAAGGCATTGTGGGAAAGATGAAGCGCTTGTGTGTTTATTTGTACTATTTGCAAACTTAGATACAATGTGTGGGATGTATGTCTGCAGGTATGGCAGTATGACTTTGTGCAGGTGTGTGTAAGTGGCATGCAGGCATGCTGTGTGTGAGTGTGTGTGTGTGTGTGTTGCAGGTCCATCATTTGTGCCACCGTGCTACAGTACTGAGGCTATGACTGTCAAGAGGTGTGTGCATGTGTGTGTGTGTGTCTCATAGCGCTCTAGGTATGATGGTGAATGGCAGGATGGGGCTGCTGGCCTCCAGTTCCAAGGCGGTGAGGAAACACTCGGTGGCAGCGGCAGCGTTTCCCTGAGCCTGCAACACCTCGCCCAGACTGTTCCACACATCGTGAGCCGTGCTGAGGGGAGGAGAATTAAAAACATCAGAACAAAAGATAAGATTAAAAAGGACAGAAGGAGAGGGAAGGAGGAGATAAGTAATTTGGAGGGAAACAAGAACTAAAAAAGGAACACAGAAGGTACAAAGAGAGGGAAGGAGAGGAAGAAATACAGTAATGGAGGGGAACAGGAAGGTCAAAGGAAGAGAGGAGATTGTACGAGGTGAATTAAAATGTAGAAAAGGAGAAGTGAACAGGAGAAAAAGAGGATTTGTGAGAGGAGATGAAAATGAGGAGAAGGGAGAAGAAGTGACTGGATGAGAAGAGCACAAGAAACAGAAAACCTAGTGTACGACACACAATGAAGAATTACTGTAAAAGCATCACACAAACACACACACCTACCTGTTGACCTGCACAGCATCCCTCAGGACTTTCTCAGACAGACTGTAGCGCTGCAGCTGGTGCAGGATCAGACCCTGTGGAGTCAACGAGCAAACACACAAACGAGAAACTTTTTTTTCTACTTTACTTTTTTTTTTTCTACTACTGTGTGTCGATGATTGAATGAAAACCCTCTAAAGACCAATTTACAGGAACTTACAACATTGCACAATACAATGGAAAACCGAAATCTCTAATAAATCTCAATATGAATTTTCAACTTGCTACATTATTCAGGATAAGGCCACTTTCTGACCTTACTGCCCTTCAACGCTGCATCCATCTCTTGACTTCTCTGCTATGTGCTGTATAATAGACAGTGAGGGTACATCCTTTTTGTTGTTGTTTAAATATGCCTTTTCATTTTTGTAATTAAACCTACAAATAATTAGAGAGTGCAAGGGTTTTTTTGGACAGGATCCTCTGATCCTCCTGAGAATTTAATTTAATTTAATTTATTTTATCCTTTCAAACAATCACTGAGTTCTGGTAAGTAGTTTTTCACCTCAGACTCTCACTGTGAGATGTATCTAATTACATATCTCATTGAATGAAATTCTGACGCCTCCATAATTGGAAATATACAGGTTATGCTATCAATTTAGGAATTTTATATTATTGTTTTATAAATGTATCCACAGCATTCAGGGTCTGTCTAATATAAATGTTTTTCAGGCTGGGTGGAGTTGTATGCACAACGAGGAAGTAATTTCTTCTTCCAAAATGAAGGACAGTGAAGTGCAGTAATTCAGCACTGATGTCGACTTGGTCTCTGAGGGTTTTAGATTTCACTTGTACATGCTAACTGGTTTGGGGCAGCCTGTGATGTGTGGCACAGCCTCTGAGCAAATGCACAAATAAGTGCAGACAGCACTGTGCTCAGAATGAGATTGAGGCATTAAGAAAAAAAACTAAATAGAGGGAGACACTGTTCCCTCTCTTCAGAGAAGGTCTAATAGGGCTGTCCCAGAGGATTCTGGATGATTACATAAAACACACAAACCCTCAGGCTGTGCAGACCAAGATTTGTTAAGTGCTCAGAGAACCAAACACAAGGACAGAGCGTGTGAATGTGTGTATTACCAGTCTCTGCATGGTCTTGACGTGGGTCGGGTTGATGGACAGGGCCTCTTCATACCAGCGTTTGGCTTCATCTATGTTGCCCCTCAGCTCAGCTATCTGCCCCCTCATGTACAGAACGTTATGAGACGTGGGAAAAAGGTTGGCAGCTTCCTGAGTGCATGCAGTGGCCTCGGCGGGTTTGGACATGCCAATATACACCTCAGCTGTCCAGAAACAGACACAGACACAGACACAGACACAGACACAGACACAGACACAGACAGGGAGGACATTTCAGCTACTGAGTTAAGTAAAAATGATTTAAGAACCACAAAGACAAAGCAAAAATATTTAAAGGATTCAAATTCAAATGGCACCAAGAGCAAAAAAAAAAAAAAAGCTCTGCATCAAGGTCATCTGATGCTTCTGCTGTGCTGCTGTGATGAAGACAGAATGATGTGAGCAGAGCACGAGACAGACAAAGGAAATGAGTTTGAACTGTTCGTCCATCTGTCTGCCTGCCCTCTGATTGGCTGATTATATTAGCTGTGTCGCCAAGCTGGAAATGACCACCTCTGACAGGAAGCAGCTGCAGAGATAAACAGGAGCGCAAACTACCTCTGTCTGAGTGTGTGTGTGCGTGTGTGTGTGTGTGTGTGTTTTTGTACTTGCTACAAAGTGAGGACCCATTATTTTACCAACCGAGTGAGGATATTTTCAGGAAGTGAGAACATTTTGGCGTGTCCTCCTTTCTTCAAAGGGCTGACTGAGGGTTAAGACTTGGCTTTAGGGTTAAAGGTTAGGCTTGTAGGCAGTTAGATGTCAATGAGTGTCCCCACAAAGACAGAAGTACAAGTGTGTGTGTGTGTGTGTGTGTGTGTGTGTGTGTGTGTGTGTGTGTGCGCGCATCTGTTTGTGTGTACTCGTTGGTCTGCTTACATTCAGGTCTGCAAGCGTCTGCTGCCGATGCCCAAATGAGAATCAAGGCTCCAGTGTACTGCAAGGGAAATCTATTATCTAATACATATCTAATCAAACTATTCTTAAATACAGCCCTGCGAACTAAAGCCAGCACACTCACGATGACCTCATGTCTCCTTGTCTGCTGGAAACCTTATTTGAGCAGAAGGTGGTTTTTTGTTATTTTTTCTCTTGATACAGAATCTGTGTCACAGCCAATGTTTTTCTTTTGACCATTACAGCTCAGGTTACAATCTTTGGTGTTGACATCAGCAGTGAGGTTTCCTTCTTCAGTTTATTCATTTTTCATCCCTGAGTAGGTGTAAGTATGCAGTGTTTCTTATATTTCTAAAGGACTTTAAAGGTTTGAAGAGTGGACAGCATCCTGTATTTCATTTATTCTAAGAATTTTGAAGGTGAGAAGAAATTGTAGTTTTCAGATTTTTTACCTGATTGAAGATTATTCGTGACCTTAAATGGTAAAAGTGTCCCACGAAAAATGGAAAGATTCAGATAAAAGTGAGAAAACAGATTTCTTTGCCACATCAAGCCTGAGTTGTGATTCCTAGGTCTGTAACCACAGATGAACTGCAACACATGTTGATGATGCTAACACTGAGAAATATTAGGTACATTTACAAAAAGAGACATTTCAGGATGAGCTGAGCCAAGTGGTACACCAGCTTATAGGATGTAATGACTGATGAGTTTAATGGGTTTAACCGAGGAACTTCATAATAATCCAAACATCCACAGGTCAGCTTCATGGGACAGAGGAGTGGGAACAATGAGATTTTAAAACTCTTCAGTGAAACTCACAGAAATGTTTTTAAGGTATGTTAATCCATCCACCTGAGTGTTAAGATAACACCATAACACATGTGTTTGTGGCTGCAGTCAGCAGTACAATTGTATATAGTCTCTCTGTCTGTCAATCCTGTCTTAAAAAACAAAATAAACTGTGTATAAACTGTCAATGTGTGTGAGGATACCTGCATGCAACCAGATCTGAGCCAGGGTCATCCAAGGGTGCAGGGGTCCATGTTTGGGGGCGCTGCTCTGCAGTGAGGAGGCTACCTCAGACAGAGCCTGCTCCACCCGACTGGCTGCTATGGACGTAGCATGCACCGAACCTGGAAGGAAAGAATCAAACTTTTATACACACTCCACGGCCACATTTACAAATCTTACGGCTACAGCAGTGTTAGGGGGTCATGTGCCACAATGCAGAGTTTTAGTTCAACCAAACACAACAGCAACACTTTTCACAACTTTAGAAGGAAGGAGGAACTCTTGATTGTGATCAGAGGACCTGTGGTGTTTGGTTGCAGAAAAAAGCTTGAAAACTCTGTGGCCACATTGTTGCAGTTTCCTGTTTCAGCACTCAAAGCTTTTAATGAGTCCACACCATTCCACACTCTGCAACACACACTGTTATGTGCCCTGGATGAAAAAGTTTAAAGTGAATTAATTTCTTCACCATCATGCATAAACCACATCACTCTGCTCATTAGTAACTACAACAAGTGTCACTGTGACTGTTTGTCTCCCTGTTTAAATTGCATTAGATAATTACACAGATGCAAAATGGCCACCACAAAACGAACTGTAGATCTGTGAAAACAAAATTTAATGTGATAATTTGATGTTAGACAAAACATATATCTGTATATATACTTTTATTTTAATTTGCCAGTTACCACAAGCCATAGTTTGTTTTGGTTGCTCTGCTCTTTTGAGCGTGAGTTGCGACTGATTCCAGTGAAGATACAAAAATACCTTTAAAACCTCAAGAAACTTTTCCTGTTTAGCAAAAGATTCAATTGATAAAAAATAACTTGGCAACAATAAGTTCAGCATAAAATATTCAGTGTGTACATAATTGCTCAATAGCATTTCTTGTTTAAATTCTGAGAATTCTGTAGACATGCATTATTATTATTTTTAAGTAAACTACAGTTTTAAAGGCAGTGCTAGACTTGCACATTGCAACATCTCATCTTTGTTTGTCATGTCAATTGCAGCCTAAAGGCATTAATTACATTAAAGTATGCCTTTTACAGTCATACCCATGGTCTAAATATAAAATGACGGGTGATCTCAGCTAGCTTTAATCTGATAAAACAAAGATTTCCTGTCTCTCTGTCTTTTACTATTCTGGTCTCCCCTGGTGTGTCCCGTTTCTCTTTCCACTACATTGACGTGAGCTGTGTGGTTGTGCGTTAAGGGAGAGAAACCACCCATGTGTAAAAGATGACTGAGATACGGATAAAAGGGGAAGATTTGAATATTAAAGCTTAGCGTGTGTGAGAGAGCGAGAGAGGAAGAGTGTGTGTCTGATAAGTGGATTTGGGGAAATGACAAAAGGATGTCTCTTTCTCTCGCACAACACAAATGCATTTGAAGCTGAGAATCTTGTTTTAAAGGGCTAGTTTTGTGAGGAGTCATTTATTAGACGGCAGCATGCAGCAGCCCAGCCGAGTACAGCACATTTAAAGACATCACGCTTAAACAGGATGTGTATTGTTCCCTATACTAACCTCACATTAATGAAACTTAATACTTCGCATCATGCAAGCAACACCTACATCTTAGACCGACAGTGAACTTTTTGGTCAGTCACTTGTGCCATTTTGTGCCTGTAACACATTTCAATCCATCAACTGCATAGTTGTACAAGGACAAACCCCCGCAGGAGAACATTTTGCTATAAATACATAAAAAAAACAACTAACTCGAAACCTAAGGAAGCTTCTGCAGTGACTTGTGCCTCAAGTGTTCACAATTCACGCAGTAATAGCATGCACTAAAGCTGCTCACTTAATTAAAGGAATACACTGACTCACAGGTGTGTGTGTGTGTGTGTGTGTGTGTGTGTGTGTGTGTGTTTGTTTCCCCTCTGTGTACACAGTGTAATACCTATGCCTTTAGCTATGAGACTATGAACAGGAATATCTGTATTTGCAGAGCAATGTAGATATAGTAAACGCGAAATCCAATATAAATAGAGCAGTCCCAAACAACTACATCTTGATAGCATAGCTGATAATACTTGTCATAGCTAATAAGATTATCAAGGAGGAGTCTCCTAATAGATTTGTTCTCTGTGCAAGTGGTTCCTATCTGTTTTCATGTGATGTAGCACGGCTGGTCTATGAGAAGGACTCAAAAACTAACCCCTTTAATATCTTTATATTACCTTCAGCTTTTTCAGCAATGTGTAGTTATCATTTCACCACTTAAACTCCGTATGAATTCATTTTTGCAACTTTCAGCTAACCTTTTTTACAGTTAGCAATAACATTTAATGTACTATTTAGCCAATATGGTTAGCTAAACAACTTTTAGCGTATTTATGCAATTTATCAACTACTTTTCAGTACTCCATTCAACAGCAGCAAGTTTAGCAAGCAATTTTAACCTCTAGCCATTTCAACAACTCTTCACACCTAGTTTTAGCTATTTGAACAGTTTGTCCATTGTATTTAGCAAACAATTTTAGCTGATAGCCATATTTTTAGGATACTTCATCTATTTTAACTCTTCGCTGTAGGTTTTTACTGCTAATCTACTAACTGTTCACTTTAGATTAGGTTCTCAAGCAGGAAGTTGCCTCTTCCTGTCAAATATAATATCTCCATGTGCCTTTTACTCCACAATGTACTGGAAAACTGCACCCTCTTTTTGTATTGTGCTATTAAACAATCCACAAAATTTACACCGAAACCCCAAGGTTGTTTTCCTGAGTGCTTTCACGCTGCTTTAATGTGACAACATGCAAAAAATGTGTAGGTACAACACTGAGATGTTCCTTGACGTCACTGTATTCCTTTAAATCATATATCACCAACATGAGAAAATTATTATCTTGGCAACTTAGCTGCAGACGTCACGTTAAAGCAGAGGATATATGTACAGATTTTCTTTGTACACATATTGCACATATATCTGAACTTCATTGGGGAAAAAGGAAGGTCACTAGGAAAAAAAAAGATGGATAGGAGAATGGATGGAATAAGGAAGGTCAGATGGAGGTTAGATGGCTACTTACAAACAGAAAACATGGAGGAAAAACCAAGAGTGTTAGCGTCCTGAAGGCCGCCTTGAAAAAACGAAGGGATGGGGAAAAAAAAAAACAGAAAGACGATTGTTAATGATTGAAAGAGACAGAGAGACAGCGAAGAAATACTCCGATTATTATGACAGAAGAAGAGCGCTGTTTCCAGGAAGGCAGACTGCAGAGCATGAGAGGGTTTTCATTCTTCAGCTTCCTTTTAGACAGACAAGCTGCTCCCATTTGTGCCTTGTTAATAACCTAAATTGCTTAAATGAGTGCTTACCTAGAAGCATATGTACTACTAGTAACAGCCACAAAGCTGAATTCATTTAATGCACAAAAGCCTCTCTTTTACTGCTTTATAACTCATGAGAGCTTTTTGTTTCTAAGGTTCAAAATGAGGCACAATGCATTTTAGCACACATACCTCTCAAAGGTTTTAACTGACTCATCAAACACACAAAAACTAACAAAAGTACTGTACAAATACAGTGACTAAAAAACTATCAAATTGTATAATCATGGTAATGGACAGCTGAGAAAAAAATCAAGTTCTGTGAAGATAATTTAACTAAAAAAACAACCATTTTTATTTTCATCAGTAATAGAAGAGATGGCAAGAAGAAAAGACAACATGAGGTTGAAACTGGGAAACAAGACAAATTCATGTTGGCTGAAATGAAAAATCCTCACAGACAGAGAGAGATGCAAAATAATAAAGACAAACAACCAAGGAAAAGCACACCGATGTGAGGAGACAGTAAAGCTGTAATCTGTGAAAAATCATTTCCTGTAATATCAAAAAAAAAGAACCCAACTGATCTCTAAATCCTAACTGCATCAACTGCAAGTGAGTAAAACAGCAAAGCAACTGTAGCAGGTCCATCAAGGCTCAACCACACTCAAAATCCAACATATTCAGAAACATGCAGATCTGTAAAGTCTGTGTAACTATGAGGCACATCCAATACTCCACTGGGGTTAGTCATTTTAGCTTTAAACTCCTCGTCTATGCTTGTAATGCTTAAACGGAGTCACTAAATTCAAGATTCACTGCAATCTCAGTGAAGCTGCTTATCAAAAGAGCACACTGAGTTCATGGGCCATTATTTTAGTGATGAGCACACTATTCCTGACAAACACCGTAGCCCACTGTATTCAGAGACAGATAACTAGTGGTGTCTTTATGATAACAGGAACTGGCACCTCTTCAAAACAGAGTCAAACAACTTTCAAATTCACCTTAAAATGTCATCAGATGCCTGCAAAGGCACCAGGGCATGTTTTTAAAGGAAAAACTAACATTGACATGAGTTGGTCTAATAGTTTTCTACAGTACAGGAAATATGATGAAAGCTTCCTGCATGATAACGATGATGCAGCGCTACAAAGAAAATATCAAACTGGTCTCATGAACATTAAGGGGAGTTCAGTGAACCTCAGTGTCCCCCACTATCACCAGTGGAGAACAAAAATGTCCAGCTTGCAAATCTACAGAATAGCAAGAGAAAAGTTTCCAACATCCTGTGGACTCTGTATCATCAAGACTTAAGGCTGCAACCAATAAACACACATTAAAGGCTTCAATTCTGACTTCAAAATGTTGTTTACCACGTTCTCTAGTGTACCACTAAAAATACTGCTGTGTAGTAACAGTAAACCAGGCCACATCAGGTACAGTGAGCTAATTCTAGACACTGCCATTAAGAGAAAGTTATCATTACTACAAGGTTAATATTCCTGGTTCTGACATGGCTAAATATGAATGTAATACAAATTCATATGTAGCTCTGTTTAGCAATAACCACCAGAGCATTACTAAACATGCAAAGTTCTTTTAAGGTCACTCTCCACACCATGCTACAGGCACAGTGGACGTGGAGGCTGATTACAGTTGGAGGAGAGCTGGCGGAGAGCGACGTGGTTGCAAAAGGAGTGAGTCCTGGTCTTGGTGGGTGGTGGAGGAGGGGGAGGAAAGGAAGGAGGAGGAGGAGGTAGAGGAGGGAGGAATGATGGGTTTTTGGGTGGAGGGAGAGGAGGAGGCTGGAGGATGAAGCTAGGAGAGGAAGGGGAGGACACCGGGGAGGAGAGAGAGGAGAAGGTTGATATGGTGGACGGAGAGATGGGGGAGACTGGTTCAGAACCAGAGTGAGAAGAAGAAGAACCTGAGACTAAAAAAAAGGAAATAAAACAGAAATAAGTGAAATTAATCAGTGAATAAAGAAAGGACAGAAACATAACCCAGTGATTCTTAATCTGAATTCACTTTTTACAAACCTGAGAACAGATTTCTACAATTTCTTTAACTACTGGATATCATAATAACATTTGATAAAACAGCAACCTATCTGAAAATACTGTTAAAAAAAATATTATCTGACCAGAAATCAGTGAAAAGGAGAGTGACCGAAATTGGTTTGCAGACACTTTCCTCTCATATCTGTAGTTAAGTAGAATGAATCAATAAAAAAACAAAGAGGAAGCCATTTTTCTCTAATTAAACCACTAATGCAAAAAATCTGATTCCCCATGTGCAACAAGCGACATCAGGGTCACCATTGGATAAAAGAGAATAACTGTGTGTGTAACAAACAAAGAAGAGTGGGTGGGGGGCTTGTGTGTGTGCTCCTACCAGTCTCAGGGTCGCTGAAGTCAGGGAGAGTCATGGCGTTGAGCTGCCGTCTGTCTGCGATGGCTCTGTCCAACAGACTGCTGCCACGCCCTGAATCACTGCCACAAACACACAGTAATTTTGCATTACTTGTGTTGCTAAGTAAATACAGTCTCTAAAAATCAGGGAATAACACAAGTGACCAGACTGATGGCCAAAACTAAATAAATGTCTTTTTTATTATTATTATTATTGTTATTTACTGATCAAAATTCTATTTGTACTGTGGAGTGAGCTGGGCCAGGTTTACATTTTACTGCAAGTTCTATTTTGTATATAACTCTGTCTGAAATAAATACATTTTGAATCTAGTTTCCAAGTTACATTTTACTTTATTAAGTTACTGCAGGAACACCAAGTCTGAACTTAAATGGGGTCAACAGGAACTGGGTGCACCAGCTCTTCATAAGTACAAACTTAGCCTAATTAGGATCTAATTGTTTACTAAGCTGAGATTTACACTTACATTAAAACTGGTAGCACCACACAAACTAGTTCTTATGTTACTGTAACTAATTAACCTCAGGATGTAACTAACAGAGGGTTGCTGACACATTACCCATTTAAAAAGGTCAAATCTGATCAACAAATTTGACTGAAAAATGTGGTTTAATAAACATAAACAACGGACCTTATTTACTGAATTTCAAAGAAAAAGTACAAAATACCTGAGAATACAAGATGTTAAATGGTAATACCATTGGACATTATGGATGGCAGAAATGTTGGAAATTCTTTTGTTGTTATCCTTCTGGTACTTAGATCTCCATGTAAGCTTACACACTCAGCTGCTAATGTGCTCCTTCCACCTGGCTAATCCAACGCTAATGAGATCAATGCTACCTTCATGAAGGTTACAATGTGCAGTTTTTGTTGAGACGTTTACACGGGTGTTCATTCATAAGTGTAAGGCTATGCTAAATAACAAAATCACTTTATCACCTGAGTGCATGAATGCAACAAAGTGATGCATGGATTAAAAAAAAAAAAAAAAAAAAGACTAGCTGTTGATTATTGTGTTACCTGCCTATGACTGTTATTTAAAAAAGTTTTGTTATTATTTAAGAAAGCTTGTGTTGCTACAACCAGTGATATAAATGTCATGCACCGATTTGAGTGTGGGTGTGTGTGTGTACCTGGGATTGGTAAGGTTGTAAAAACTCTTCCAGATCTGCAGCATGTGTTTACAGGTGAGCAGTGCTTCTTCTGGTCCTCTACACATGGACTCCAGCTTCACCTTGGTGTACAGCAGACTACAACACACACACACTCAGTCTACTAATGCTAAATCTGGTTAAACGAAAATAAAAACACACGTTGCAGTAGTCTGCGGGGCTTACTTGAAGTTCTCGGGGTACTCTGAGAGGGCCATCTCTATAATATTGAGACCGTCATGGTAGTGTTTCTGTGCAGACAGAAGCAGGGCCAGCAGGTGAAGGGAGTGGACATCATCTCCTTGAAGCTGCAACGCCTGTCGAACATAGCCTAGTGCCTCGGGGATCTACACACGCAGACACACACATACACAAACTACAGGTTTTCACTAGAACTGGGATGAACAGCACCATATCAAATGAAATGTGTGTAACTCCTTGATGTTCTGAGTTTGGCTGTTTGGCTTTCATGTCTCAAACTTTCATGGTTTTGATGTGTACATAGTGATTTTTGAACTTTGTTTTTAGTCTATACTGTGTTACCTGTCTGGACACAGCAAGCTGCAGTGCCAAGTAGAAGGCTGCGAGATGGTCAGTAGGAGACAAACTCTGAGCTCTACAGAGGGGAAAAAAAAAGAGAGATAAGAAAGATTTTGTGTTCAGACATGCTGAATAAAAAATTAAGTAAGACTTGATAAAACTTTTAAGTTCCCTGTGGGGAAATAGGAGCGGTAGAGCAGCAAAATGGTAAAAGGGTAATAAAAACACAAAAAGTGAAACACAACTGAAACCAGAGGATAGTTTTATATATGGACACATTCATCAACTACAACAACTCATTAATAAGCTAAAATAATATGAAGAAAAAGCATGAGAGTGCATACTGCAGCATTATAACAATGTGATAAATGAGAACAGAAGAGAAAGGACAGGTTAAGAGTGTCAGATTTTCCAGTGTATGGCCAGTTTTAAATGAATTGCTGTAAAATGTAAAAACCTGATAGGATAGCAGATTATGAAAAAAACGATTCTCAGTTTGTTTGACTAGAAATGGCCATTTGTACTGTGACAAAATAATTCAGAGGGAAATGTGGGTGAAAAAAAGAAAACAGAGCAGCATGGCTCAGTCCGAACCTCTGGAAGGCTCCCAAAGCTTTCCTCTGGTACTCCTCCTGGGTGCTTCGCAATGACGCTAAGGAGATGCAGAGAGGCAGGGAGAGAGAAAAGATACATTACACAATAATGACGTATATAAAGCAGAGCTGTCAGATGAGAATACATCACCGAAGAGAGGTTCTGACACATGAAAAATATCGAGGCCAGAAAACAAACAAATGCATAAGATATTTCCTGTCATCACTCATGACAGGTTCCAATCTGCCAAACTGTCTAAGACAATTATTTCATCTGAATTCTTTCAAAGAAAGTGAACAGTAAGTGGACAAGATTATCATTTTTCAGACATGCACAAACTCAAATAAAGTACAGACTTACCATCAGTGGCTTTGAGGCTGTAAACCAGACCTATGGCCAAGTAGCCTTTGGCTCTGAATTCAGCGGCTTTCTCTCCCATGTCGATCACCATCTTTCCAAAGCACTCCCCTTCATCCAACTGAATTATGGGAGTAGAGAGAAGTGAAAGGATAGGCAGGGAAGAAAAAACAACGGAAAGAATATTTGAGGTTTGACACTGATGACGAGATCATTAGATAAACAGATATTAAACACAATCTCCCCAAAAGTCTTAAGGTCACAGAAGTCCCTGTAGGTGAGATAACTGTCTATGAACTGTGATAACTGTGAGATTGTAGGACACCAGTCATCTTTTTGAGGAATGAGAATGAGGAACAAGATTGAAATCTGTTTCAACCTGAGATAATCAGAAATGTACATAAGGTGTGTGTGTTTTTTTTCATTGCTGGAGCACAACTTGAAGGAACAACAACAGGTTATCAAGAGTTAGTAATATGCTGACTAACAAACAAGCAACTCCACAACACTGCAGATTTTTCACATGGTAATTTTTGCTGTGGAGATGTCATCCTGACTCAACCCAGCCGCTACCTTCCTTACAGCATCAATTAAGAAACATGAAGGAGCAAAACAACAGAAGGTAGTACGTCTAATTTATATAAACAAGCAAAGTGTAAATTCAGGGGCTTTTGGTTCCTGAGCAAAGTTTGAGGTTAAGACTTCTGTCTGGTTCTCACCCAGTGCAGAGGTCCAATACACAGCTTAACAGCCAGCAATGGGATGGTGGGGTCATCAGGCTTCAGACGAATACACTCCTTAAGGACCTTAACAGCACGAGCTGATTTGCCGGCTGCCATCAGAGACAAGGCGAGCTGGTACCACAAATGGAACTCCTCAAAGGCAAACTTCATGGCTCTCTCCAAACACTGGAGACATCAGAAACACGACATGTTTTTCAGCTGTTGTTTTTCTTTGTAAGAGTTGCATGACTAATGTAAAATCAATAACAGCAAATTGTAATTAGGCAATCATTACATCAGAAAAAAAAAATACTGTGATAAAAACTGTGGAGTGCTGTAATTCTATGTGGGAGTACTATGGGAAAGATGTTTCACAACCACTATGATTGTGACTGTGCAGCCCACAGAGGGATTATTCACCTCTGACAACATCTCATACTGCCCCCTCCTGCCCAGAGCGATAGTCAGCAGGTCGTATACCACAGAGGCAGACTGTAGGCTGATGATACGATCATTGTTGTGTTCAGGAATTCTGCTCAGGACAGCATCACGGTTAGCCTGAAACACACAAGCATAGATATAGATGAAAAAACTGCACTTTGTCCAAGGTTTACAAACTCTGCCACTTTACAGAGTGTTTGTGTCTTACCATGGACTCACTGATGAGCAGCAGCAACAAAGCTTCTTCTGTGTTCTCCTGAGGGCAAAACAGACTGAGAAGAGAGAATTGCAGTAGAGAAAGATGGAGTTGGATTAGGATGAGAGGGAGAGAAAAAGGAAACATTGGAGAGGGAAGTGATAAGGAGAAGATGGAGAGTGCTGTTAGTGGAAAAAGTACATTGGCAAAAGATTTGATTTCTGAGCCATGTTGGCTATTTTCCACTATATTCCCAGTTTAGCATCAACAAACACACACTGTCACTCACTTCTCTCCTGAGTACACTCGTGGCCGCCGGCTTAAGGTATAGTTCTTGCTGAGAGTGTGTCCTTGCCGTGTAGGGTCGTCCAGTGGTGACACTGAGGGTGGGTCTTCCAGAGGAGACCAGTAACTCTGTTCACACATTCCTCTGAGCAAGATCTCTGCAAGTTGTCTGGCTATGGTCTATATGCACAAATAGAAAAGTTTGACTTTTAGATGAACACAATCAGTGTTTAGTCCCTCCAAAGCTCACTAATTAAAACATTACATATCAAGTGAAGTGACGTATGTTCCTGAAGTGAAACGTAAACACTAACATACAACTTCCCAACTCATTCCTCACCATGCGTAGATTCTGGGTGGTTCTGGTCTCAACAGCCCGAAGAATCTCCCGAAACCTGCCCACTCCGTGTGTCAGGTTGCTATGGTGATGTAGACAAGAAACGGGAAGACAACCACTTACATACATACTCCATAACATGTCCAAAAAATGTCCCAGTTTCTGCCTGTGTGTAAATCTGTGCACATGCAGATGGTGTCAGTTTCTCAAACATTTTGTCAGTTCAATGTGACTCTACAAAAGACTTTTTTTAAGAATGCTATCTGCAGAAATTAATATAGATAAAAGGAGGGTATCTACAATGCTAATACATTTTGTTTGTTGTCTTTCACGTTCCTGACACTGAAGCAGATCCACTGCACCAACAATGATCCTGCAATGGGAAAAAAAGCTACAAAGATAGACAGATTTCATGCACTCCACTACAAAGCTGTATCTCCCAGCAGGCCTGAGCAGCTGCTCCAACACTGAAGCTATCACACTGTGGGAACTACAGTACTTTGAGCTGCACTGTGCATGTTACTTAACTGTGTTCACACTTCTCTGCTTTTATCCACCTGTCAGCAGCTTTGTAACACTACAACTGCAAAGTGGGTGGAAAGTGCCCACAAAGGCTTGCTCGTGATTTTCTGTTTGGGCAACTGACGCCCTTTTTTTTTTTCCCCTAACTTGTGAAAAGTTCAGTGAGAGCAACAGCAATGTGGATATTGCTAAAAACTTACGTATAGGGTTTTAATCAAATTTCTCAGTTTTTTAATCCTGTGAAGTGAACTCTTACAGCAGTCTGTCTCTGCACCAAAAACACCATTTATTTCTCCCTCTTACCCGTTCTTGAAGTGGATGACGTGGGCTCTCTGCAAGCCCGTCTCCAGGAAGTAGCCCAGTTCCTGGTCCTGGGCTGTGGGGCCAGGCTTTGGGCTGCGGTTCTGAATCCCCGCTGACAAGGCCTTGACAAACACACATACAGGGATGAAGAAATAAATAAAACAAGACTAATCACAAATCTGCAAAAGCTAAATCAATCATATTTTTTTAATTGAAAATTACAACACCCTTTCTGCAATGCACGTCAACATGGTACCAAGGCAGAAGTTGTTTTTCATGTTTGATAAATGGCTGCCACTGATAGAGGGACAAATTTGAATAACTAAAAATAATGAGTTGCAGAGAGTCATCTTTGTGTGTGTTTATAATAATAATCATACTGACATTTTTTGTAATTTGGGGTTTTACAATCTTTGACAATACTCTAGTAATATTTTGTAAAATTTAGGTAGGTTGACTTGTGCTGTGTAATTTCTGAAATGTTCTTTATTTGTGAATGAGAAATCAAAATAAAGTAGGAAATTCAACACAGATGGTCATATTTCTGTCTTCGAAAGCTAGTGCAGTGTGTGTGTTGCTGACCTGAGGCATTATTAGCCTTGGTTTCGGTTGTTTTTGATGGATTATCTAGCTAGACTACTCTTATGATCTGCTGGTTTATTTTATTGTTTCGGGCTTTAAGTTGAAAGAATTCACAAATCAACTTGTGACTCAACTGAAATTAATCTGCTATGTATACTATTTGGACAACAGATTAACTGTAAGTAATCTACTTTATAAGCACACATGGCCCAAATTCTCTGCTTCTAGATCCTTAATTCTGAGGATTTCCTTCTTTTCTTTGTCTTACATAACAGTTTTGGACTCTGTATCGGACAAAGCAAACAATCAAAGGCTTGTGAGACATTGATATATATCTGTATGTATGTTTTATCAACACACTTTATCTATCACGTATTTAAGATAATTAATCATCTAAACTTTCACAACACCAGGGATGTTTTTAAATATTCCAGTAACCCATGATGTTTCTCTCTTTTCATAATTACTGCATACTTGGTGACTTTAACAATTAACAAATCGCACCTATATTACATTTTTGGTTGACTTCATAGATAATTTCTCATGATTATAAATACATTCATGTTTGGACTGTTCGAGTTTCTCCTCCTGCTTTTTATTGCGGTTTGCTCAGTCTGCGCGTCCTCTCAGACGCTCTCCAAATAAAAAGGAAGGGGTTTGTTTGCCAGTTGGCTACCATTGGCGGCAGCGCATTAGTCAAACTTGCACACTGTCGGCAGAATATTCATCACACACCCACAAGGATGCAAGAGCACTTGAGAGTCCAGGCGCTAACGAGATATTTGCTGAGCGCTTGTGTGACACTAGGTAGTTATGAACAAGCATGCCAATTTCACACCCTTAAATTCACATACACACACCTTCTCAGCCTCCTGAAGGTAGAGCAAAGCAATGTCTCCAGACTTTTCATAACAGGTGATAATTTCCTGATCCCGGTCTGTTGTGCTCCTATTGGACGATGGAGACCCAGTGTTCTTATTGGACAGTGCTGGAGAAGCAGCTGGGACCTTCTCTAGACATAAGCCTGGAGGGAGGAAGGGAGGGAAGGGGAGGACGAGAACAATCAGACTGACAGGAAAACAAATGTAATCTGACAAAGGTCATGAGTCAGTTATCACTGTCTGTTATTCATTTGACTTCACTTTTTGACACTGGGATGATAATTTGCTCTTACTGATGGATGTTTTGTGGCTCAAAATATGAGCAATAGTTTTATTCGGTCTTAAACGACAAACAGTCGGTCTAGTCACTCAGCCAGTCACTTCTGTTATATGAGCAAATTAAAGAACAGAATGACAACAAAGAAAGGAAATCTAAACTGAATCTACATTATTCAAGGACAAGCAGTGATAGCTGCCTGTGTGTGTTTGTATTTTTATTACTGCTGACAGGCAGCAGTGTGACTGCACTGCCATCACGTGGAGACAAGTAGTACTGCAGGGATTAGTACTGATCGGATCGAAGACAGGTGAGGTGAGGCTAAGAAGGACATGATAAAACGATGACTGGGTCAGTCTGTGAGTACCTTTAGTAGCATAAGCCTCTGCTATCATGGACAGCCTGTACACGGGAGCTCCAACCAGCTGCATGTCATCCAGGTTCACCCTGCTGTAGTGACCTGATGAAACATCAATTATGAATCCATGAAAAACTGACTGATTCACTGGTATTTTACACAATTTATTTCAAAAATCAGAGAGTGAACACTAAATATGAGTAAATAAAGCAGCATGCATGAGTTACCTAAAGCATCCCTGTATTCTCCCTCCACATAGCAGAGTTTGGCCATTAGCAGGCTCACTTCCTGGAGGTAATCAGCCTGGAGGACAGAAAACAGGAATTTAAAAGAATAAAAAGACAACATGTCTTTAGTTGAGTGTGCATCTACACATTTTATGTGCAGAAACAACGCAGTCATCCAATCAAGCCAGTTTGCCAATCATCTAATGTGATTACCTTGAGGTTTCCCCTGTCCAGAGCAGCAGTGAGGTGCTTCCTGACCTCCACCAGTTTAGGACGGGGACCCCTGGGACTGGCACCCTGTTTGATGGGATTCTCCTTTAAGTACGTCTGGAGCTTGCATTCTCCCAACAGCAGCTCACCTAAGTCATCTGCATAACATACATAAGATCTTAAGGTAAATGACAACTCCCATTGATCCTCTGGCTCATGTTTCAACCAATTAAACAAGCCTGAAGTGAGTGAAACATGGTCCATCAATACTCAATCTAACAGCAAATTCTGGATGAATGTATATGTGTCATAGGTCAATCGGATTAATCTATATTTCATCTAAAATCAATATAAAAGTCACTAATATTGACTGAAAGTCAAAAGTAATATTAGGAAATTCTAACAATGGCAACATTAATATAATCGAGTAAACCTAACATCAACGTGTGCACTTTAAAGATTGTCCTTTTCGAGATTTCAGCAAGTAAATCTAAGTAGAAAGGAATAATGCTGAGATTACTCACATACCAGCCGCCATTATGTACAAGTTTCTAAATCATGTGAGTGAGTGTGTGTGTGTGTTTAGATATTCAAAGCCTGAAATGACCAGTAATCCTGTTACTGATCCCAGTCAGTGACCAGAGCTCATAGTGCACATGTGCCAAATTGCATTCCACAGAAACAGCTTTAAAAAAAAAAATAAATAAATAAAAATTACAACTTTCATAAATCTACTGCAACATCAATAAAATTACAAGCATTCAGGATTTAGATTACACACATAAAAACAAATTCTAAGTTATTCTATTCAGTCCATAGTGTAATAACGTTGAACTAAAATAAATGTTGTCACTAAGATAATAATGTCGCTCAAACTCAACAGACCTCAGACCTGAGTGTAACTGTAGGTGTAACTCTTCACAGTGACAGACAACTTCACCTCAAACTAAATGACAACTTTCAATCAACTCTGAGCCATATGCAAGTTCATTAGTGCATAAACTAACTTTAAAGCACCATACCAGTGTCCACAAAACATTTAGAAGCCAAGCACTTACTCATTTTTACACATTTTAGCGTGGACTCTGTGTGTTGAAAGGGCTGTATATTTTACATAGTTATTTCTAAAATGTTGTAAAACCTTCTGAAATTAAAGCTGTGACTTGGTACTTGCAGCTTGGACTGGGTATGGTCACAATAACCTCAGAGGATTTCAAATTCACAGAGGAACATTTTTATTTGGGTCTTACAGCTTACAATAATACAGTACAACAATACATCTTAGCTGCTGATGCAACTAAACCAAAGTTCACTTTTGTAACTTAATATAAGAAAAAACCCGATAAAAACCATTTACTTGAATTTTCTTGGCAGTGGCTGCTCACTCTCTCTTTTTTTTCCTTTTAAGACAGAACTCATAATATTTGGCTTCTACTTTCAAGAATAATCTCTCAATGACTGGAGTTTGGCTCTGAATTGAGCTGACTAATATGTGATATGCTGCCATACAGCTGTCCTCATAGGAAGATGCCAGGGACAGAATATGGGATATTAATCATGTTAGACGTTTTAATGGTAATGAAATGCATTAACCAGGATGAGGATTCTTACCTCTGCCATTTGCAATAGTTGCATGATAGAAGTATACATAAGTAGTATTTGCAGTGCAATGTACCTCCAGTACACAATCATAGTATTTGAGTGACATGAGTGACATTTACATATAAAAGTAATGGGGATGTATGAATTTAAGATGAATGGCAAGCAGGGATATAATAGTTGAGTATGCAATTAAATTAACTCAGCTTGCATGTCATTTTTCAAATCAAATATCAAGAACGAAATTGGAAAATCCCCGTCACTGTGAACGCAACACGACACTGATCACGCTGCATGTATACAAGCTGGATTCTATGATTAAAAACATCAACGAGAACTTATTCTTATTAAGTTCGTACTGCGGGGGTTGCTGTTTGCTAATGTGTAAACTAATATGTCACACTACTTTCCTCATGATGTGTCTCTGACCGTAGAGCGGGTTTACTCGTCAGCGCCATCAGTAAGGAGTTTGACAGCTAGCATGTAGCAATGTTAGCCAAACAGCTCTGAGTGTAGTGAAGCTAGCTGCGATGCGAAACCATGATTGAAAAACTACCACAGTTGAGGGCTCAGTGGTTTCAGAGTGACCTTTCTGGAGTAACTGTTGAGGCATGTATTTAAGACTTGCACTTGCATTTCTGGAAAAAACGGCTCCAAGACAAATCAAACAGACATTGTCCTACCTGTGTAAAATCTCAACTGTAATACGTGCTAGTATGTCATTAGCCTTCAAAGTCAATGTGTTGGAGAAGGGACAGTGAGGAGAAGACAAAATAATTCTACACAACCGTCAGGAAAAGGTAACATTAACTTGATAACAAATTTCTGAATGAAGTTCGGCTTGAAGGGAGAACAGAACAAACCAAGGGGCAGAACCACAGGGACTAAGTGTAAGAGACTAAAATGTCCTTATCTTAAAGTTTGACATATCTCAGTGTGAACACACCAAACCGGCCAAAAACGGAACAATCCCTCGTGAAACAAGAAGTCTCTGTCTTGACCTTTACTAGCTAACTGGCTCTCAGCAGAGGAGAGTGCTGAATACTCCGAGCAGCGGCTGGATCTGTCAGGAAGTACCGAGGACTCAGGCCAGAGAGAAGGCCTTGGAGACTGAATGAACGAGCAGCGGAGGAACCCGCACATTTCCTACCGTTTGATATTAGTTTGGCCGAGAGCTGTCGGACTAACTCCGGTATCTTGTCCCACTGGCTCTCTGAGCGGCACCGCTCTATCTCGGTCTCCAGTCGTGTGCCAGACTTCCTCGCTGTCATTTTCGTGAGTGGGGTTGACTGGACCAAAACACCACAGGAGGCTCCCTCTCTCTGCCACGACTGACAAGCTAGCGTGGAAGAGGAACACAGCTTCCGGTCACTACTTTAAAAATTAAGTTTTGATTACCAACGGCTACAATTGAATACATCTTTAGTTTAACTTAGGCGACAGAGTTCTGATTCACTGTTATTCACTAAGCAGCGTAAAAGAAAAAAGTGATTTACTGAGTCAAAATAGTGACAGCTCGTGGTAATTACATTCCTCTTGTGTGCGAGCCTACAGCGCGTCATGGAGCAACGTTAGTTTGTAAAAGTTTTTTTCACAGTAGAAATATTTTTTGTATAATTAGTTGTCGAGTCCACCTAATGTCTAACTATTCTATACATTTTTTCCAGATGCATGTTACTCATGCTCAGTTATATGTGGAAGTATTGGGTGTTATGTTTGTTTCTTGTTTGTAGTGGCTCAGTAAAACAAAACAAAACAAAAAAATTAAAAAGAGTATGCCTACTGATACGGCTCCAGGAGTACAACAAAATCTAAGACTGGTTAAGGTTGCTAAATCTTTGAATGGAAAACTTTTATTGTGAAGAACCCGGACAGGTAGTGTAGCTAATAATAGCAAAACAGAGACAACACGTTTGTAACGAAGTGGAAGTTGTGACTGAGATGGCAGATTTGTCCTTGTATTTAACTAATGTCAACGTTTCATTGGGGCAAACCATGGAAACTGAAAAGGTTAGTGCATATTGATACAACTTATTCCACTTTCTTGTATGTGAAAGGTAAAACAGACTTGTTAAATTAATAGCCAATTACTTCCCTAGCTAAGATGCTAACGATCAACAAACACTAAGTAGCTAAAGTAAGCTAACGTTAACTAAAGATCCTGTGGTTTGCTGTGGTGTTGTCATAGAATTAAGTGTGTTGTATTTTACCTAGTCACATTTGTAACTGCAGCATAGGTGGTGAGGGGTAATAGACTACACGCAACGTCTGTTTTTAACTTTATTATGTTTTAATAGTGTGATTGCATTTTGCCATAAGTGCCACCAGGGCACAGGAGAGTATGTCAGACCAGTTATGATTTTATTCTTATATTGATACTTTAGAAATAATTTATCTCAATAAACATGTTATGTGATAATGCTGTTAACAAATCTGATGAGACACACCTGTTTTAAATGATCTTTCATCAGTGTACAGGAGGGGCGTCGGATTTTGAGAGTGTGGAGATGGGGGCCTCTGTGGGGAAGCAGGGGAAGGTGAAGGTTCCCCGCAGGACCATCTACTTTGCCAGCGGAGAGACCATGGAGGAGTACAGCACTGATGAAGAAGAGGAAGAGGAGGAGTCTGTGAAGACAGATGTCATTACTGTAGATCCGGTAGGCTGAGATGAAAAACAGTGTTGCTCTCACTTTACTCAATCCAAAGAGCTTTGATATTTACACAGACAGCCTCAGACGTGAGGCATAAAACTCCATAAAAGTCTGCAAACCTTAAAACAGCTATAACTGTAAGACTGGATTATGTAATTATTTATATGTAACTGAGATTCCTTATGAGGATCTTCTTAGTTGAAAAACCCACAGAGAATCATCACCTTACTCCCCATAGAGCTTTATAGCATTTTTTAACATGTTTGCCATATCAGTTTAAAAGTTAAAGGCTATCAGCTTGATCTGTGATGTTATTAATTGGTAATCTACACTGCTGTGTAATTTGGATAACTGTAAAAGTTGCTTGAGGTGTCATTTTTTTGTCACATCTTTCTTTTTAGTCTAAACTGACCTGGGGCCCTTACTTCTGGTTCCACATGTGGCGAGCGGCCACCTCAACTATCTCAGGTTTTCTGCTTTCACACTTGTTTCACACTTGTATTTGGCCTCCATGGTTACATAAGAAAAAGGCTGGCTCAAGTGTAAGAAGATATCTCTATTGAATTCTTGTGTTTCTCCTGCAGTATGTGACTACATGGGAGAGAGACTGGCCTCTCTATTTGGCATTACTACTCCTAAGTACCAGTATGCTATTGATGAGTACTACCGTATAAAGAAAGAGGTAAGCATACATCCTGGTATATGTAAATAAGTTCACACTTTAAAAAGCGTTTTACGCAGAGGTAGGAGTAAAAACAGGAGCATTAATTTCCAAATGTGCAGTATTAAATGCTGGCTACTTCCTGCAGGAGGAGGAGGAAGAGGAGGAGAACCGTCTGGCTGATGAGGCGGAGCGTCGGTTTACGGAGCAGCGCAGAGCAGAGCAGGATGATCCAACAGTTTCTCATCATGCCACTGTGGAGCAGCCAGAGACGTCTGCAGCCTCCTTTGTAAACATTAGCTTTGAGCTTGACCCTGAGCCTCCTCTCCAGAATTCAGATGCCAACAGAGTCCCTTCTCCTCTCCCATCCTGAAAAATCCGTACACCTTTAACATCCACAAATTTCTGTCAGTTGAAAAAAACCATAATTTTCTCAGCTGTATAAACTGATAATATTGTTATTTTTCTATGTTTTTTTTTTTAATAAGAGAAGACAGTATGCAGTGCAGGGAAAAATAAAAACCTAGCCTTATCTGTGATTGTACATTTGTGTACAGCATGTAATCTTATGTAAGGCTGAGAAGTATAATTTAATTATTTATAGATGTATATTACTTGTAGACTGAGCTGAAATCAATTCAGATTAGTTGATACATTGAAATAAATGCTGGATTAATATAGAAATTCATGCTGGAGACACCATCCTCAGTTTTCTTCCGTTAATTACAAACAGATGAAAATCCACCCCCAACTGAACAGAGAACCCACAGTGAGTTGATCCCTCAGCTAAAGAGACACATGTACAAACACATAAAATATAAATTCAGCTGTTATCCTGCGACTGTAGGTCCTGATATGCAAGGGAAGATATTGAGTAATTTCTGCTCAGTAGTTGGCACTAGGAACATTTTGCACTCTCCAGTTCAGCTTGTCGTTTCTTTACTGCCATCTCTTGAATTTAGAAATATATACAGTAAAGGCCAAAAGTTTGGACACACCTTCTCATTCAATGTGTTTTCTTTATTTTAATGACTATTTATATTGTAGATTCTCACTGAAGGCATCAAAACCATGAATGAACACGTGGAGTTATGTACTTTACTAAAAAAGATGAAATAACTGAAAACATGTTTATATTCTAGTTTCTTCAAAATAGCCACAGTTTGGTCTGATAACTACTTTGCAAACTCTTTGCATTTTCTTGATGAGCTTCAAGAGGTTGTTACCTGAAATGGTTTCCACTTCACAGGTGTGACTTATCAGGGTTAATTAGAGGAATTTCTTGCTTTATCAATGGGGTTGGAACCATCAGTTGTGTTGTGCACAAGTCAGGTTAAGCCCTATTGGACAACTGTTAAAATACATATTATGCCAAGAACCAATCAGCCAACTAAAGAAAAACGAGTGGCCATCATTACTTTACTTTACTCTACAATGTAAATAGTCATGAAAATAAAAACAGCGCATTGAATGAGAAGGTGTGTCCAAACCTTTGGCCTGTACTGTATATTAACAGATGGACCTGAAATAACTTCTACTCATATTAGATGTATATACTGTGCCTAAATATAGTCATTTATAATTCAACACGATGCCCTAACACACTGCATGTCTGTGCGCTGTTTGAGCTGAACACATACTAGCGTCCACTCATTTCATGCGAGTGAATGGTCCATACGAGCAGATACTTTTGCACAGGATGTCTGTTACGGGGCCAAATTGAGAGAAGGGTAATAACTAAGCATTTCACTACCGATGAGTGATTCAGTAATTAGTTATGTTTGGAGAGCTCCTGAGATGATAATCTTCTGACCTGTTGTTTATCTCTAGTGTAGAAGATGCGACTTCTGAACTGCGGCATTTACTTCAATTATTTATTCACCTAATACACATTTATCATTTCCTGGAGCTCTTTTCATAAGCATTTAATGAAGTTAAAGTTTATGAAGTCTATGAAGTCTTCATAGCCCTCAGGTGCCAGTTTTAGTTGAATGCAGTTGACATTTGAGGTCAGTGTGAGTCAGTTGGTGGGATGCAGCCGTGTGTTGGTAAAACTGCCTTTGACACTAACCTCAGATGCACTGCCTTCTTTATACATTTGATACAATGTGAAATTGTCTTTTCGTGATGATTCAACAGTAGAATAAGTAGGAATCAGCTTCAACTTCTGTTCAAATCTCTGAATTGAATTGTTGGTGGATGATACACATTGGCCAGCACAGTCTCTTGCTCATTCTTTAAAGTGTCCTTTCTTAAGCCATCCTAGGCTTCTTAATAATTGTTGTTATCCAGTGATGCGACTGTGTGGTGGTGACAGGCTTCAGATCTTCAGTGTTCAGTCAGAAATGGAAACCTCATAAAATCATAAGATCATAAAATGCTATGGGCAATGTCTTTCACTACAGTAATCCTTGAAGCATGCTAACTTTTGTGTGCAAAGAAGGCTAACCTATGCAAAATATTTGATTATTTTAACTAAAACCTTGAATGAATCTTTGTAATATTTATATTTTTTGTGTGTTAATAAAGTCTTTAAATATTCAAAGGGTTTACTTTTGCTGCTTTTCTTATTATGCCTAGTGGAAAAAGAGACTTTTGAAAATGTATTAGGTATTGAGTATTTTAACCATCTGTTTTACTTCCTGGAACATTTCTTTAATGGTAGCTTTATGTACTCATATAAACAGTAAACCTGGAAGATTTTTTTTTTTTTTTTTTTTTTAAACAATCCTATTCACTCATTCTATCTTATTTGTTTACAGTGACAAACTAGTTGAACTTTTCCATCTCATGGTCCAGCTCTGCATACTTTAAAAACACATGATTTTTAATTGCCTCTAACATCAGAATAAAATGATGAAAGACATGTTGGGAATGTTCTTCATATCTTTAGTTCACTTTCATTTTTACAAAAATTGAATAATTAACATTACATCATCATTAGGAGTGAAACCTGACTTGAGGGTACTGCTCTCTGAAAGACTGTTCTCAGAAAAGGTATAATGGGAAAAAACATTTCAAGGTAAAAATGACCAAACATCGAGATCTGTTTTTCTTCTGAGAGAAACAAGCAAAACACAAAAATATTTACATAGAGAATAATGGATAACTTGTCTTCTTTCAACTCTTTAATACTGTTCTCCCCTCACTGATATCCTCCAGGATGTCACAAGTCATTGTCCTGCTGCCAAACACTGTTGTTGTTGCTGGAAGTAAAACTCTTACTATCTGGCATCGACACAGTCTCTTTCACATGTCAACCAGTAAATCATCAGGTGTCCTCGATGTCAGCTGTGTTGCTACTGTCATTGTCATTGGCAACCAGCACTTCCCTGTTCTCATAGGTCCAGAAGCCGTTGAGGTCGATTAAGATACTGGCGACTGTGTCGCCCTGGCAACTGTTTACTAAGTCCTGGAGGGTGATCTTGTAGGGATCTTTAGGCTTCACCATGTCAAAAATCTCATCCTGTTGAGAGACAGTTATTAAAAGGTTCAAACCACAACAAAGTAAATGTAACCTTTAAATTTCAGCACCCAACACCATCATGGACAAGTATGCACGTATTAAAGAGGTGTGTGTGTGTGTGTGTGTGTGTGTTATACCTTGACATCTTGGAAGGAAACAGGCTCCTGACCGTGCATCTTCATCTGCTCTTGAATGGCCTGAAGAATAAAACACACAACAGTATTAGGATTTATGGTGAGTGGTTGTGCTTG
>OOFC01005438.1:4087-29479 GCA_900323345.1 Pseudochromis fuscus
TTTTTTTTTTAATGGTTCAAATCTCACATACAGTCTTTAATACTACTTTCAATTAAGTCTAATAGCTTATTTAACTGTGCACAACTCTGACTGAAGCAGTAATTACAATAATGACCCAGCAGAGCTACCTACTTGAAGACATAATGTCCCCCGACAGGTTTTAGAAACCGAACCAATTCTTCACAGAAGCTTTTCTGAACATTTCTATATTATATCAACATCTCCAACTCTCCAGGATACCGCAGCTGAAAATCAGAACAGGTAATTTTCGTACATCATTATCCAGCTTTGTTAATCATAATAGCCCCAGAAAAATGCTCATGACCTGATCCCAAATGCCCTTCAAGCATGAACCTCGTTAGCTGTGAACTCTGATGCACAGTAATTTTGCCCCTTATTCCTCCTCATCAAGAAACAAGGACAAAAAACAAACAGGGGAGCAGGGGAACATAATTTGGCCTTTTTGTGTCTTTCCTTTTGTACCGCTGGCATGGCGGCTTTGATGCCTACAGAAGTGGAAGTGAAACTGATTGAACTTGCTCAGTGGAGCTTGTTCTGCAGAGCTGAGTTGCGCAAATCGCGCCTGTGACCCATTTGTGGGTGTGTTTACTGACCCCGTGTACAGTACTTTCACAATTCCAGTTTGCTAATGAGCGGCGAGGACACAGCGAGATAGCCCGGGATGTCAGCATCACCCTCTCCTGCTGAAATCTGACGGCTCTGGCTGTCAACCGCGACTACGGCCTTATCTCTTTCAGTAGCACTTGTGGATTAGATTCTTTGCTTAGTTGTATCGTTGTGGCACAAAGATGAAGTAAAGTCTGTTATTCGAGAGGAAAAAGTAAATCTTGTGGATATCATTTACTGACTGCAGACTCCCAGAGGGTGGTCGCTGGCATGGTTTACTTTCACAGGCAAATGCTTCCATTTGTCATTGTTATGCTAAACACTGCTTTGGCACAGAGGAAATTGAATCAAGGAGCCGTCCAGCAGCATTCTTGCGGCTGTCTTGTCCTTATCATTTCCATCAGCCTGATCAGAAACACATTGAGCTCCCACCAACAGAGGGTCAAAGAGTCACAGAACCTTTGGCAGACAGACATTTCCTGAACACTGCATTACATATAGGCAGCGTTATGGCGTTTGGCAGTGATGTAACATGTAAATAAGGAGTAATTAACTTGTGGCCTGCATTATTACAGCTGCTGAAACTTGACTGTGTAACTGTACATAAATATTTGGGGGTCCAATTACAACAAAGGTACATCTGCTCACGTGTGCTAATGGATTTCTTTGGTATAGTGGACAACGTAGCATGGTATCTCACAAAACAAAGATATTTTTCTATGATTTGCTCTGTCATTCACACGAAAACACAGATTTACGTCTATAAAAACGATTCTTTTAAAAACATCTTACCAAAGTGAAGATTTGTGAATACTCCGTTTATACGTCTGCATGTGGACATCAATAACCGGCGTTTTGCGTTTCGAACGTCACTGCCTGCGACAAAATATGCTCTTACGTCACAGATGCGACCTGTGTTTACATTCGGAAAAAGTATGGATTCCCTCACAAGGGTTTTGGCGCTATTTCTCGTCCAGGCGCTTTTACTTTGCTTTTTTTTTTTGCTTGGGCAAGACTCCCAATCGACATTTAATATTTTACCTTATTGCAAAACAACGTTTAAGGGCAATTCTGCCTCCTTATCGGTCCATACGAACGGACCTGGCGCCATGTTTTATATTTGGATTCGGATTTGGGGAACTACTGCCACCTAATGGTCTGGCATGGTTATGAATGTGCTTAAAAAACACTTAAGCGGTTAGGTGTGATGATTTTTTTTTTTTTTTTCTAAAAATGATGTGGTGTGTCCGTAAGTTTTTTTCTAGACGGGGGTGGGGGGCAGGATATTTGGTTTTGCTACATGTGGACAAGGCCTGAGAATCAACACAAAGTTTTCCTGCTGTAATATGACTGTAACAGAAATGTCAGTGGTGGATATTTTCAATATCTGCAAAATAAACCTCCAAAAAATCTGTATTTCCTGTGACCGTCAAGGAAAACTCACAAAATATGTTTTGTATTTTATTATTAATCATACTGCTGCCATTTAGGCACATGGCAACAAGAGCAAATGGAACCAGCTCAGGTCTTAAAGGATAAACCAAAGTGCACAACTTCCGCATTCGTTGCCAAATTCCTGCTGAGAGAAATATTCCACTGTTACACGCAACTATGACAACAGGATTTAGACCAAACCACAGTCCAATTTAGAGCTGATTGAGGGAATTATTAAGTTAGTCTACAATGACAGACAGTGAAGTCTGCAGACACGTTAAGAACTATGGCCGTACTAACGAAAAATATGAAACTAATTAGAGGCAGAGGTCAGCACAGAAACACCAGCAGGAGGTGAATATATTCAGTTTACTATCTCTTCGTACACAAAACAAACATGAAGAGGCACAAACAGGTGACACTGATGATTTACTGGAAGTAGTATTATTATAAGTGGTAAATTGAAACAATAACATAAAGGTTATTATATGTTGTGAATATGATGAACAGGAATAAAGAAGAAATAGAAAAAAAACCTGATTTAACAGTGATATAAAAACTGAAATGAGGATTTAGCAAAACACAACTCTTGATAGTTATTAAGGTAAGTTTAATTTAAACCCTCAGATTTACTCCACACCTTGTACCTGAGTGAGTTATTATTTTTTTCTTTTTCAAATTCACATTATGAGTAAAGAAGTAAAGTGCAAGCAAAGAGACTTCAACTGTACAAGGACTGTACATGTTTCTTCTCAGGGAAATAGAAAGTAAGACAAGAACAGATATTGAAAAGTTCAATCTTCAATAAGAACTGCACACTTATTCTGTGGCACTATGAAGCTCCACATTATCTCTATGGAAAAGGCACGTCTTAGCAAACATGTAAATAGGTGATGTGTCAATACTGTCGTTTCAACATGTAAACGTATTTTGAAAGACTTCACGATCCAATAAAGACGACAGACAAAAAAAAAAGCTTTCGGCCGATCTTCACTGTGCCTGAGAACGCTCCTGTTTGAAGGTGACTATGAACTTCCAGGCTTCAACGTAATGGGAGAGGCAGATTTCCTCAGGGAAGAGCTCCTCCACCTCAGAGGGAATGTCCATGTCTTTGCGCTCCATGTAGGAAACCAGTGTGTCCTTTAAGCTGAAAGAGACAAACCAAGGACTTTAAATCAGATCTGACGCTATGACAGTAACTATAACTTACTGTGTAGTTTAGTACTTGGGCTAAAACGTTTGGATGGCCTGAGCTTATAATCAGCACTGAGGGACAGTGTTTTAGAAATCTTCTAAATTTATAAATAAAAAAAAAAAAAAGAACAATTTGTACAAAACATATTTCATCTGTGGTTTTGCCCTGACGACTGACTCCCATTAAAAGCCACGCTGACTAAATTTAACTCGAGTACAGCACACTAAAGCCCAACAAAGTGGGAACAGAACAACATCCACTTTGTTTTTGATTAGATCAAAAATGGATTTGGAGCTGCTTGAAACCTCCAGATGTTTTTTTTTTACCGCTATCATTTTAAAAAGCCTGATTACAGAGGAACTTTACTTCTCTACTGTTTAGTTTCCAGATAATTCCTCCACTTTGTCACATCTCAAGTGATGTAGTAAATATAAGTTTTACCCCCAGTCAGGCCTGTAGGTGTCAGGTGCATTGGGCTTTTTGAGGACCAGCACCAGGAACTCGTGCATCTCGAGCAGGAAGGTGTCAGCGCTGTTCTTGGAGAAGAAGCCGGTCAGCAGCCTGTGCTCGTCTTCACCCAGAGCCTGTTTGTACTTCTCTGAAACTCCCACAAATGGATCCTAACAAACACAGGAAGTGCACAGAGCAGGTGAAATAATAACAATATTTATTCAGTCATTTAAATTAGAAAATATGGCTACTTGGTTGGTGCCTCACCCTCTTGAGCCGCAGCATGTTTTCTGATTTGAGTGAGGCCAGCAGCTGCCACAGTGCCACACAGTGCTTCAGACAACACATGCTCAAGGCCTGTGAGCAAAACAAGGACGTCATTAACTTTTATCGCATGTCGAGCACATACAGAAAACATAAACCAGTTAAGACCATGTTGATTTAAATCCTGAATGATAGCACTTAGCAAAAAAAAAAAAACAGACGTTTGGCTTTTATTTGCACAAAAAGTAACCAGACTGGTCCTGATTAGCTGTTTCGTGCAACAGGATAAAACAACCGGTGTCTCAGATAGGCCGACCTTGAGGATGTGTTGAGCCATCTGGTTTCCCATCTGCAGCACCTCCTCCAGGTAGCAGGACAGCTGCATGTGAGGCTCTCCCCCGGTCATGGCGAGGAAACCCAGCGCCACCTCCAGTGTGGACAGGGCTTCACACACCTCGCTGTAGGAGTGCAGCTCTCCGGCCACGGCGAAGAGGGTGAGGGTCTGAAGAGGCTCCTGTTGGCACACACATCAGAGACACTCGTGAAGGGAAATGTTCAGCAACACGTGTGAAATGAATGATGGTTCCAGTGGGTCTACTAAACTTACTTGTCTGACTTTTGCTTTGATGTCCTTAAGGATTATCTCATAGTTGCGGTCATGTCTGTTCACTAGTGTTGGGATGCCCTGTGGTAAAAAAAACACAGACACAAGGTGATTAAATGTTTTTTTTTTTGTGACAGTGCTGCTTTGCTTCTACTTTTCTTTGGCTCACGTTGAGGGTGATGAGAGGTTTGCCCAGCAGGAAGCGGGAGACGATCTGCTGTTGGATCTTGGATAAATCATACTCGTGCAGGGTTTCCTGGCCCCTCTCGATGCTGTACTGGGTGTTGGACAGAACCAGGGGCATCACGTCCCTCTCCAGCTCGTAGCGGATCACATGCAGGTCAGTCAGGTCTGCAGGGCTCACTTTGTAGCTAAAAGAGGGATAAACAGGAAGTTTAGCTCAATTCAGTGGAGTACAGCTCTTTTCTAGCTTCCTCCAAAGATTTTCAGATTAAAATGCTGTCATTCAAACCCTGTCTTAGCTCACTGTGCTAAAAGTGTAGTGAGGTTTTGTTACAGCCGAACATGTGCTAGTGAGAAAAATGTGGCATGAGCGCCCCCACCTGGTCTCCTCTCCAGTGTGCTTGTCCACACAATAAACCAGGTCATTGTGCAGAGCAATTAGGTAGCTGATGAGGGCTGTAGAGCACAGGCCTATGCCTTGTCGTCGTGGCAACAGCACCTTGAAGTCACTGCTGAGGTCCAGGTCGTTTTGGCAGAACTCAGCTGGAATCTTAATCTCACCTGAACAACATTTTAATTCATGTTAGATCATGAAGTTGGACAGGCCAGTGTTTGTGAAACAGAGCGGGTTGTGTGCGCTGTTAGTGTTTGTGTACCGTTGGTTGCCAGAGACACTCTGAGCTGGTTCCAGGTTGTCAGGAAGATTCTGATGTATTTCTCATACCAGGCTTTCAGCGAAACTGCACACAGGAAGAAACCAGATATAAATATACATATATTTTTTTAAGAGTACAGATGTCAACTCAAGACAAGATCCGACTGATGACAACACATTAGGACACAGCCGTTGACATTAGTGGTTGTCACGTGTGGAAGAGATTTTCCTCCTTTAAGAAAACTCCATCATTGTCTCCTTCCAGGTTAAAACAACTCACTCCTTGGCAGGCAGGTCTCTGAAGCGTACGCTGCCAGATATTTTACTATGACATTTCCGAGAAAGAGGTAATTAGGAGCCGCATGGAACTTTGTAAGTCTTGTGTTCGTGAGTCATACAGTTGAAAAGGCCGAGCAGTGTGTAGACAGTTTTGATACCTGATTTTTGACCGAGGATAAATTCAGAAATGGTGCCGTAAGTCAGCTCCGTGACGTTTTGAAGCTTCTTGACCAAATCCTTCTGGAGTGTGAGGATGTCAGGAAGGTGCCTCACCAGCCGGATCTCTGCTTCCTATAAAGAAAAAACAACCCATGGTGGTATAAATTGAAATAGTATTGTTATATTAAATACTGTTTTTCTATCACACAAAATGATATATGATGATTATATATGATTTTTAGAAATTGCACCGTCTGACCCTAATGGGAACAGACTCGAAGTCTTAAGGCTAAATGAACTCAAGGCACTTGGTGTCCAAATGGACCACAAAATACCGATGACACACTGTTTTAGGAGTAATTTCTCAAAAGTGGCTTTAAGTAGGACACCGAGTTCTTTTGCTGTCTTTAAAGTTGGACTTGTATGTTCGCTCATTGTTTTCTTACCCTATGCAGAAACCTCCAGAGCACAGGCAGGGTGTCTTTGCCATCATTCTGCTCTACGATGTGGGTGAGGCTCAGCAGTGACACTTTCTCCCTGCAGCTCCACACGGCCGAACTGTGGATCAGAGAATTCGCTGGAACCGAGGCCAAGAAGAGCCGAGGATCGCCAAATATGAGCTTCATGATTGGGCTGGCGGAGACGCGAGTGTCAGCCCGGACGAATGCGTTCACTTCCTTTAGCTGTCGGTCCAAGTGCTGTGGAAGAAACGGCGGCAGGTGAAGAAAACTGTATGTTACGCACAGATCATCGGAGGCAGATCCTGGAAATAGTAAGAAGAAACATTTCTACCTTCAGCTGAGGTGTAATGACGGCATTGCTCACTTCCATCTCCCACCCGTTCCTAGCCTCTTTGGTGGAGAGCAGATTGTCATAAGGAACAGGCCCTGAAGGATGATAGCATATCCAGTGAATCTCACATGACTTACAGCTGTCTAATTAGTAATTAAATTAACATAACTTCACTTAAAAAGCAGAGAATACCAAAGGAAAATCCTGATCCATAAACTCTCCACTAAATAAACTTTCGTAACAGCCCCATTACACAAAAATTGTAAAATGATACTATCAAGTTTCTGAAAACCAGAGGTCACCACTTCTTAATCTGCAGCTTAATGTGAAGACAGCATAAAAAATCCAGTCTAATAATTTCATTTTTGGTATCATTACATCTCTGCAAATATAACACAATAGTTTTTAAAATAACTTTACAGTACTGCATGGTTAAGTTAATTGTAGTTACCGTATTTTCCAGACTATAAGCTGCTACTTTTTTCCGGCGCTTTGAACCCTGTGGCTTAAACACTGGTGTGGCTCGAAGCTCGTTAGCTTTTTACAAGCTAGCAAGCTCCGTGCCGCCGATACATTTAGCCTCGTCACGTCAGACCCGGTCAGAGTGGACCACATGAAACCGTTCAAATAAATTCAATAGCGGCGTATAGACAGGTGCGCTCAATAGTCCAGAAAATAGGGTATTTTCTTACATTGTTGCTGGTGCGGCGTCATGAGGCTGCTGATGAGCAGGTGAACAGCGCTGATTGTGTCATCCGTCCCTTTACCCAGAGATCTGATTAAATGTTTGATGTCCTTTCTCAGGTGACCAAGTAGAAATGCTCCCGTGTCAGCCACTGGAGGCTTGATGATTGTAGAGATGGACTGTGGCATAAAAACAGGGAGGTGACTCACCAGATTACACATTATTACGAAGGTGATGGGGGGTGGATACATGAGAAATTTAAAATTACTTGGAGCATTTTCAATTGTTAAAAACAGCTATTTGAAACACTCGGTGCTGTCCGAGCTACCTGTGGGTGGCTGCAGGCACCGAGCAGCATGGCCATGTGAGTGAGCATGCGGACGATGGTGAAGGGAACGGGGGAAATGTTCTTTGTATCCAACATGTCTGGATTGTCCCTGCGTACGGGGTCACCGAGGATGTGGCCTGTCTGAGTGCGGTCACCCCTGTCAGACGACAATCAAGAAACACACTGAGTTTTAAGAGGCGATTTAAACTCATTCAAGTAAAATTCATTATTTATTTTGGATTAAATCTTTTGTCCTGAATTTTGTACAACACTTACTGTATCGCAACAACCTGAAATCCCTGCACAGGCCTGTGATTGTCTCCTCCAATCACAGCATTACAGTCCACACAACGACTTGTTTGCATGGGCTGACCACACTACAGAAATAAAAACAGGAAGCAAGAGAAATGATTCAAAATTTGAAGAACGTGCTACAAATACATTTTTAGGAAATTTATAAACATACCTCGCCAATGGTGCAGGGGTGACCGTTTGGACAATCTGTGATAAGAATATGTTTTTTTACGCATGGCTCTTCAAACATATTTCAAATAAGAGAGAATAATTCATGGTTTATTACTTACGATACCACTGCACTGGACCCATCGCTTGTCGAGCCACCGCTAACATGTCCTCTGGCATCGTGGGCAAAAAAGCCGCCTGTACCAACAAATAGAAACATTCACAACAAAGCAGGAGCAGCCCAGGAGCCATCACTAACACAACCACTAATATACATACCTGCATGTTGGCCGGTGACATCGCCAGCTGCTGCAGAGGAGCTAAGAGCCCCTGGTTTCCACACAGCAAGACAGCAGCCAGGTGGACAGTGAGGTCCACCGACACACACTTGGCACCAGAGACACCAGGAGGAACAACCAGTGGCCCGAGTTGGTTGGTCAGCAGAGCTCGAGCGAAGGCCTTCACCTCCTGACTGCCAAAGAGCTCAGATGTCTCGATGTAAGTCTCCAGGTCTTTCAACTGCTGTTGGTCAAAAGATACATCAAAATGTGTGTAAATACTGAACAAACTACGATAACTTAAAAAAGTTAGAATGTCAAATTTGTTCGTATGGATAATTTGCAAATACAATTTAAATATCAGGTTGTTGGGAGAGAACTTAAGATTTTTTCTTCATGATATAAGATCAGATCATGTGAAAAACAAAATCAACAACATAATATTCTGTTAAGTATTTTTTTTTTCCAACAGTGTAACTGATTATACTCAGGAAGTCACATGTTTGTATTAGATGGTTCAGTTTGTTCAAATCACAAAAGAACTATGGGAAGATAGAAAGAGTTCACTTGAGGTCATTTGCACACACAGTGTTCAAACATTTGATCCAAACATGGTATGAAATATAAAATATTCTGTCATATGTCAGCTAAAGACAATGACAACTCTTTATTTCTTCCTACCTCAGCTCTCGGATGGAAGCTAACATTAGCTTCTCTGTAGAGAGTGGTGACTTCTCTGTACAGAGCCAACAGGAGGTAAACTGTTTTCCACTGTGCCAGGCATTTGCACCCCTTTAAAGAAAAAGCAGAAGAGCCACATAAAGGTGAGATACAAATTCAGAGTCCTGACCTGATGCAGAGTTAGACAGAGTAAAGTGATGTAACATTACCTGGCAGACCTCGTCCAGCCCGTCCACTTTTCCCTCCATCACTGCCTTTGCAACAGCATTTCGGATTGTTTTGTAATCTTCCCCACACACAAGAAACTGGTCCATCGTGGCAGCTTCTTCATTCTGGGTGCAGTAAAAATAAAACCACAACAAGTTATTACAGCAAACATGACATTTAAAAAGTAAACTTGCTTTCATTTGGCCACCAACACTAAAAAACAGAACCTTTTGCAGGACTTCATCAGGGAAGAGCCACCGCATGTCGTCAACTTTGAGGAGTTTCAGGACAAACTCCACTCCGTGCTGGCGGCACATCTTACGGATCAAATAGACACGATACCAGTCGTTTCTACTGCGTCTGCACAGGCTGACCACGCTGGTCAGGAAGGCTGCAGTTCCACTTTGACCATCTTCCTGGGAGCCTGGTTTACAATTAAAATGGGAAGACAAGAGGAATTACCGTATTTTCCAGACTATTGAGTGCACCTGCCTATAAGCCGCTATTGAATTTATTCAAACAGTTTCATGTGGTCCACTCTGACCGGGTCTGATGTGACGAGGCTAAATGTATCGGCGGTGCGGAGCTTGCTAGCTTGTAAAAGCTAACGAGTTTCGTGCCGCCGATACATGAGAAACACCGGTGTTTAAGCCGCAGGGTTCAAAGCGTTGGAAAAAAGTAGCGGCTTATAGTCCGGAAAATACGGTAGTTAATTTGTAAAATGGCAATAAAAACTAAAACAAACTGATATGGTTAAAAATTACACACCTGAGGTTGTTGGTTTTTCCGCGATGAGACTGGCGGCCATATCCAGGTTCATGCGCACCCTGGCAAGTTGCTGCAGGTACTCTACAGTGGCTGTTTCAGCTGACTGACGATGTGATTGTAGGAAGTCAGTCAGGAAGGCACTTTCATCCTGCAAACATACCTGCTGATCTGCACTGGACCTGAACTGCAACCTCTCAAACATGGAATCCTAGAAACAAAAGAGAAAAATAGATTAAAACAAAGTTAAAAGCTTTAAAAACAAGCTGCGTCACAGCACAGTTTGAATTCACGTGTAGTGTACCTCCAGGCAGTTAATGTACAAGCAGTAGAGTTCAGTTTTGTCTTTTTCCTCCAAAATGTTGTTTTGCTCCACAGCGGTCAGATGCTGCTGCAGGTAATCTTTGACTTCATCAAAGCTTCAAGAAAAAAAATCCAAATTTAACAAAAGTGAGAAACCCTGCTACAAATATGAGAAAACACGTCTTATTCTTATGCAATGACCACAGCACCTTACCTGTACTTCAGCAGGAGTTTGAGCACTACTGATCGAACCACCGGATTTTTGTCCACAGAGTCATCAAATGGAGAAAGCACCTTTGTCAGAATTTGTCGTCCAACTGGCAAAAAAAAAAAAAGATATAGGAGTTGACAAAACATCTACTTGTGCAGCTGGATGTGGTTGGGTGCACACACAAAAGTGAGCATAGTGAGAAGTCTGTAATATAGTACCTCTGAGGATGGGAACAGTGTTGGCCTCCACCATGAGGAAGGAGAGCAAGTGGAGGATGATGGCCGAACAAGGGGGAGAGTTGTCCTTGAAGCACACAGTAGACACCAGGTCTATGAAGAAAGCGTTGCACTGCTTCCTGAACTGACCGTGTTGGTTGATGAGAATCCTACAAAAAACAAAATATATCACAAGTCAGCTTCACACAAAATGAGGATACTGAGATCACATCAAATAAAATAAAAACAGAACAGGAAACATCAAAAGATAAAGAAGCAGGAACTTCATCATATCTGTGCTCTTTAAAGGGAACAATTACCGTATTTTTCGGACTATAAGGCGCACTTAGAATCCTTTAATTTTCTGAAAATCAACAGTGCGCTTATAATCTGGTGCGCCTTATGTATTTCGGACCCCAGGAAGATTAGCTGGTCTTATTGGCAACAGCTAATGGGGATCCTTTTTAATAAATAAATAAACACAATATTACGGTGTGTATAAAGACCCTGAAATGGCACCTGTTAAGAGACAGTCGCTTAACGCACCTTATAATCCGGTGCACCTTATGATCCGAAAAATACGGTAAATTAAGATCAGATCCTCTTGTGTTATCCTAAACTGTTACCGACCTCATCTCATCCGAGGGAACCAAGGGGAAGTCATCCTTGACTGGCTGCATGCAGAGGGGACAAAACATCTGCCCGGGGCCCAACCACTGTTTGATACAGGCCACACAGTAGATGTGGTCACACGGCAGGCAGAGTGGATCCACAGGGTCTCCCATGCACACTGGGCACAATGTCAGACCAAACCTGGATAAAAGCACGAGAAGAACCAGAGAGTTCACCAAATTACTCTTTTAGTTCATTATTTTGTTTAATGTCATGTTGGACAACATTTAATCCCTTTATCACTGGTGTAGCAGCCAAACACAGTCACAAAACAACAACAAAAAAAATTATACCTGTACAAGTGAAAGTGGTTAAATTTAATTATTTTAATACCTTCTTGATTGATAATGAGCTAAATTCAACCCAAACTGCTTGTATACTGGTATCAGTCAAGTACAGTTATGGAGGTATGAAGCTGAATCTCTACCTGAAGATGTGTTCAACGGCTCCATCTTTGCAGGCTTTCAGCAAACCAATCACTGCCTCAAATGACTGCTGAGTTTTGAGATCAGAATTTTTTTCCAAAATCTTGAGGGAGAACAGAGATGATGTGTTATCATACACGTCGAAAAAAAAAGTTATTGGGATGATTGTAGAAGCAGTTTTAAAGTAATCTGCTGTTTTGTGAAAATTCTGGTCAAACACAATCAATCCAGACCAACCTGACCGAGCCTTCGTGTGTTCTCCAAAACCAAAGGCGACAGCTTCTCCTCCAACTCCTCGATGCCCAGCAGCATGTGCTCCACAAACAGAGAGAGAGAAAATATCCGATTCCATCCATCTCTGAGAAACAAAGACACACAACAAACAACCATCCATCTCAGTAAACCTCAAGCAGAGACCTGAAGACAAACTCAAAACCTCCTCTGATTATTTTTAGTAAAGCTTGACTTACTGGACTCTACGGACAATCGTCTTGCTCTTCTCTCCATAATGTCTCACGCTGTCCTCTGAGCAGATCAACTCAATAGGAACCTGGAGTTTTTTCACCTGCCGGAGCCAGGCCTGTCTTTGTGCATCTGTGTTCAAGCGTCTGGGCTCCAGACTCTCCACGCAAGCAAAAGCAGCATACACATCGAGTATCTTGAAGACAGAGAGAGTATGACAACTACACATTAGGGGCCAGAAAAATATAAAACACTAAAACCACACAACAGACAAAATAAAAACATTACAATTAATAACCAGTCAACTGAAGCTCACCAGTTCAAACCCGTCACTGGCATGAGGATTCCCGAGCAGGTCCTGGATCACCTGGGGTTGGATGCAAATCATTCTGGAGAGGTTCTGCAGCCGGTTCTTGAACTCATGATAAGCAGTATGGATCCATGGAAGTGATGACATCGTTTCAGTGTCATTTAGCCGCAACCGCAGCTCGTTAACACAACAATTCAGTGCACCACACAGGAGCTGGAAAAGCAGAAAAAAAGCATCAGCATGTACAGGCACAACCTACGAGAAAGTTGCAGGCAAAAATTTCAAGGTTTCAAGTGTTGCAACCTGCAGATCATCCGGACAAGTGACGCTCATCGTCATGGAGATGAAATCCTGAAGGTAGCGTTGAAAAAACTCTGCCTGCATCTCTGGATCTGCTTTCCCTATGTAGCGTCCCAGCGGGGTTTTCCAAAAGAACTCGTTGAACTCCTGCTGAGTGTGCCCTAATAGAAATATCATTTAAACATGAAACCAAAATACACAACAGAACTACAGCAGCATGTACAGTATTGAAAGTGCCTGATAACAGGTTATTACCTTCATGTTGAAGCGCATGAACCCACAGTTCTTCCAGATAGTCCTTAATCCTCCAACTGAAGGGCATGCTGCAGCTCATGCTCCTGTCTTGGTGAATGTAGTTCTGTACGAGGATTGTTCTCGTCTCGGAGCTGTGAACCATTTAAACATTAGATTAAAATATAGTTAAGAAAATTTGGAATTTCTAATGCAAAGTAGTGCAATATTACCACCGCTTACTTGTGGTCCAGCGTGAGGTGTGAGATTTCAAGCAGCTTGTCATTGCTAAAGATATCCAACCACAGCCTCTTCACAGATTCACCACAGTTCCTATCAAGCAGGAGATTCATGTTCTGGTCGCGATCAATGACTGAAACCAGATGTGCCAAGAGTGGGACAACCACAGCCTGAACACGCTTCCATAAGGTGTGCCTGTCATGGTGGCAAAAAAGTTAACAGTGTGTTTTAAAAAACATGAACAGACAAAGAGGTTTTGCAGAGTTGTAGTTCAGTGAGACTGAAGCACTAACCTGAAGGTGCCTCCTTCTTGCAGGGCATCAATGTTTGAAGCTTCTTTAAGGACCCAGTTGCTCTTAATGGATGAGAAGGTGCTGCCATCATGAGTCACCAACAACGAGTGTAGATGCTGCTTCACAGTTTGCAGAAATTCACCTGAGGACAGTTAAACAGACCCATGAGCAATTACTGTGACAAAAGATCCAGATTAACAAACATTGTTGGTTCATACCTGTAATTGCATCACCGTCACTCAGCAGTGTCAGAAGGATCTCAACCCTCTGGGTGCTGCGTTGGCCACTTTCTGCCTGGTCTCTGAGCATGCTCACTGCACTCTGCACGCAGCTCCGCAGCAGTGCAGTGGTGTCCACAATGTTATCCTCACTCTGCAGAAAGATGACAGAGACTGGTTAAAATCTAGTTTCAATAGAAACCCAGAATTAAAAGGTTATTTACTGTTAGAAAACAGTGAGCAGTAGGAATAAAGCTAACTCAAATCAATAAAAAAATAAATAAATGTATCTCTAAAGTTATTTTCAATTAAGCAGACAAAATATAATCTAAATTCGCCTTTTTCCACATAATAAACTATGGTTGTTGTCTATACTCACATGTTCCTCCATTTCTGCTTCTTCCTGCTCGCTCTCAGTGTACAGGTTTTCCACCTCCATGGCTGATAAAAGAGTTTTTCATTTAATGCAGTAAGTGAGCAAAGTATATAGAGAAACATCACTTCTGTAAATGATGCACTGTTAACTTACCTTCAGGTTGATTCATCTTTGTTTCAAACATCTGACTGATTGTCATGTTTTGCAACATCTTGATGTCTGAAACAATGTCCTTTGACCGTCTGAGGTCATCAATATGAACAGATCTCCAAGGGCCTGTAAATATGAACATTCCTCAAGTTGTTCTTGGTTCTTTAAACATGATAAAAAAATGATCAATTTGTTATATGAACCTTACCTCCATGGAAACCAATGTAGGAAGTCCCTCCTTCCATTCTTGGCAGTCTGGTGATGAAGTAGACAAACACTTTGCATCCTGTGCTCTCCTGAGTTATCTTGTTGATTTCATTTATTGATGAATACCTGAAAATGAACAGCAAAGCTCAGTGTGATGAAATCACACAGGGATGAAAACCTTATATAAAGCAAATGTGGGACCTACTTTGCAGATGCAATGAGATTGGCACTATGAGAGGCTTCATCAAAGTCACTCTGAATGATGAGGATCTTGTTGCACGGTCCAGACGTACTGCCCCCTTTTTCAGCTGTGAGGAAGTTCCTGGAAGAAATCAAGGATTTGATCTTGAGATCACACTTCAGAATTATAGTTATAGATTACACTCCCGCTAACAATTCAATTAAATGCTTTTCTGAAGAGTATTTACCTCTAACAGTGGGCTTTATCTATATTAGTAACCATACCACACTTTACAAGCATACTATATTAATAGATTTGTTTGTTGCATTTTAATGTGTCTGTCAGTATGAACTAATGTGTGACATTAGAACATTAAGTGTAAAAGGATGTTTCCCAGCATATCAACAAACCTGATCTTCTTCAGGAAGGAGTGTTCTGTGTCAAACTGCTGGAGTGAGAGAAGCTCAACACTGTGCAACATTTGCTCCAGTGGTTCCAAGTCAAATGCAGTCAAAAGTCTGGAGAATGTTGTCACCTGTGGTTTGAAATTACTATTAGACCTTATAAGCACTCACACCTGCAGGATATATTTGAATCTGACATGCCAACTTTAGAATTACCTCTGTGAAGGAAGAGCTGCAATGGACTTCCTGTCTTGTGTGAGCAAGAATGTAGTCAGCCAAACAGCTGTTATTCAGCTCTTCAAAGTAGACCCTGGCCAGATCTTCACCCTCAACCTTTGGAAGGCCTGTGCAGTCCAACCGCACCACAGAGTCTGGTGTAGCACACTTCAGCAGTGTGAGTTTAGCCTCGTCGAGCACTATTCTCTCAGAATCGGACATTTCCAAACTGTCCTTCTGCTTCTCGATTATTTGAAGCACCACAGAAGCACACGTATCTGAGTGGTAGCCGATGAAGACATCTGGGGGTTGGTACTTGTATGTTTGAGCCACTGCTGCATGCTGACTGCTGAGAGACACAAAAATTGTCACCCATTTCTCCAATTCCCTCACCATTCTCTTCTGCTCAGTTTTGAGGACAGTGTGGATGTCCAGGTAGTGTTTCTCCAGCCTGTTGATGAGAGGGATAGGGAACTGTTTGTAGACCACCTCTCGTTCCTCAATGACGATTAGCCGGAAGTCTTTGTGCACCCTGCATTTCACACGATGGGTTCCCAGTCCAAGGTCCACATATTTCTGCCCTCCCAAGCAAACGTAGTATTGGTTGAGAGCATCGTAGAGACTTTCATAGAGGTTCTGCAAGTTCAGGAGCACAACTGTTTGACCTGTCTCCATGCATATCTTCACTCTGTTGATGTTGCGACAGATTTGGGTATACTCTTGGTCTTTTGGGAAGCTGGAGCCAAATATTATTTCTGGTTGACCACTTTCTGAGAAGAAGGTTTGCTGAAGGATCTGCAGAGCTGCATAGTTTTTTGTTAGGACCAGAAGGTACCTACATTCTTCTTCCTGTCCAACTGCCTCAATGTTTTCTCGCACAAACTCGATGGCGCTAATGTTCTCCAGGTTTGGTTTAATATGCAGTCTTTGGGTAAAGACATCAACTGCATCGACGTTATCCTTGCCACTGAAATTTCTCAACACTGCCTTCACGGTCTCATCTGCGGTGGGCTTTCGTTGAGAAGTCTTGGCCACTGCAAAGATCATCTTTATCAAGCTGTAGTAGTCACGCAGGCCAAAAAAACCTTTGCCTTGTTTGCGACAGATTTTTAAGTAGGCTCTTGCAAAGGGTTGGAAGAAATCTCTGACCTTCTCCAAAACCATTGCATCAGATGAACATATGCCTTTCGCACTCTCAGTGAGTTCCCTCTCGTCAGGGTCACCACGGGACACAAAAATGCCTCTGTTCATCTTTGCAGGGTCTAGCGCCCAGTTGGAGATGCCAATGAAGCCAACTTTTTTGTGTGGTAGTGGTTCATCGTCAATGCAACCCTCCTCCAGCAATGGATGAAGAGTTTTTAGAGGCATCTTAGGAGAGTCCTCAGCAAGCCCAATCTCATCAAGAACCACAACTGAAATGTACTCATCCAGGTTTTTTCCTTCCTGAAAGCGTCCACATTGCTTGAATGTATTGATGATGCCTTCTGGTGTTGAGTGAGGGCTGCACTGGAAGGACACCAAATGGACCTGCTTAAGCCGTTTGTAGAGGTCAGAATGAGCTGCTTGGCCCTGCATTGCATCTGCAACCAGAGTTTTGGAGAGAGATTTTGAACTTCCAGGTTTTCCAACTAAGAAGAGAGGGATTCTCAACTCAATGCAGAGAACCATCATGAAGACATTCTCTTTGAGGGCACTGTTTCTTGCAATGGTATCCCCCATTGGCACACCACTCAAAAGTAAATCCTGCATGAGCGAGATTTCCTGCATCACCCTTCCTGGGCTGTAAGTTGGAGGAAGACTTTTGCTGATTTTCTGTCTGTATTTGTCCTTATTTTCTAGACAGGCATGGTAGCACACTCCTATGGCCATGACTAGAGACCAGAGAACAGGGTCTCTGACTTCAAACTGCCTTGGATGTCTTTCATTCTTCTCAGCATTTTGATTGGTCTCAAACTCTTCAAGCTCTGCAAAAAACATGTCGTGGTTGTCATAGAACCAAACAAAAGCCTGCATGCAGCGCTCTACATCTCTCAGACTAACAAAGCTGCATTCATCCTTTCTTGTCCGCATATACTTCTGTGAAGCCGAGAGGACATCTGTGATCCACTTTGTGTAACTTTGATTGATTTGGTTGTTTTCAACCACTCTTTGCACAATCTGCTGGATGTATATTTTCTCGGTGTGATCGTTTAACTGCCCAAAGTCCCACACCAGAGGGATCATGCTTGGCGGTAGTGCTTGAACTCTGTACACTAACTGGCGAAGAGGGATGGATCCAAGTTTTTCATCTGTTTCTTCAGCTCGAACTCTGTACCCAAGGCCTGCAGATTCTAACCTTTGAATCATCTCATCTGTGTGCTTGCGGTAAGGATTACAGGCAGCAATAATCTGCAATCCACAATTGGGTGTCAAACTTTCCCCCTTCACAGTCTTGTCACAGAGGACCTCCTTAATACTGCTGATTGCCTCAGTAGTGTTGGCCTCATCAAAGAAGAGAACAGAGTCAAATCCATAGTCAGCTTTGTTGACAGAAGCAATGTCTTCTGCTTCTCTGACTTTGGTGTAGATCATCTCTGAAGATGTCCCTCCATGCACCTTGACCAGTTTCATGTTCTCAGTGGCCACTCCACTCCTCCGCAACTCACAAATGAATTTGATGAGCCTTGTCTTACCACACCCAGTCTCTCCCATGATGATGACAGGTATGCCACACCTGAATCGCATATGGATGGCCAACATCTTCAGCATGTTGTCAGTTGTAAGCTCATATGTTTCATCGGGGTCAAGAGGCCACTGGATACCAAGAACATTGCAGAGTCGCTCTATTTTCTCTCCTCTTGGAAGGTGATCAAAGTCGATGTTGAATGGGACTCTCTGTAGCTTTAGGCCTTCATACAGTGCCCTTGTCATGGCATTCTTTTTTATCACCCTGCCAGAGGTGGGATCGATGGCATCCACAAAGTTCTGCTCATTGGGCTGAAGATGAAATCCAATGAAGGTCATGGACACATGGTCATCGTTAAAGAAGATGTATGGATGGGGTTCTGTTTCCCATCGTTTTCTGATGAGGAACGGAGCCAGGTCTTCATCTCGGACACTGGTCAGATCAACCTGCAGCCTGCCAGGATCACTCTGATCAGAAATGCTGAGTGATGGAGTGGCAAAGTCCTTTGCCATTAGAATCATGAAGTCCACCACAAAGGTTTTGAATCCGGTTAGTGTGTCTCCTGTGAAAGTGACGTCACAAAAAACAGACGTCTCACAGTCCTTCAACTGAAAGTTAAGGAACCATGCAAAGTTTCTCAGTTCTGCCCAGGATGGGTCCATCATGCCACAGTACATGAGAAGCATCTGAAGACATTCCACGTGTGACCCTTCAACATTATCATATGCGAACTCATCTAGATCCCTGTGATTATGAAACCGTGTGAGATATTGATATGGCCGCTGAAAGGCCTCACTCTTGAACTCTTCATCATCCATCAGTGGGTCATCATTGCTCACAATGGTAGGATGTTCTTGTTTCCTCATCTCCAGCATCAGCACCTCTTTGGGTGGTCGACAGAAAATGTTTGGAAACACATCTGTGAATGGGCTGTTCACTGTTTGAGCCTACACAAAAACCAGAGATGAAAATGCATTTTGGAGTAAGCAACAGTTTATAATCAGAAAAGAAATGTGGCAAGTGCTTGTAAACATTCTTACCTGCCGGGAAGCATTTCTGGTTGATTTGATGGTGGGCTCTAAAATCTCTATGACATACAGCTGTTTGTCATTGGACTTCCACATGTTTCCTTCAGAGTCCATCAAATAGCGCAAAATCAACAATTTGAAAAGGAACTCATGGAGACCCTTCTGCACCTTTTAAAAGACAAGCAACACAACTCATTAACACTATATGAAAACAGTAAACACAAGTTCTATTAAATAAATTCTCTTTAGACCAATCATTACCGATGATGTGACGTCAAAGTGGAACACTGTGAGTTCTTTCTTTTTCGGGGTGTCCAGCAGAGACTGAAGAATGACATTCTCATCAACATTAGGTTCAATCAGGCGGATGCATTTCATCATTGACTGCTTTTTTGTTGAATGCTTCAGTTTTTCATACAGCCTCTTGATGTAGAGAGATTTACCTGTAATTAAAAAAGATAATTATATCAAATCAAGTATATAATTTCCAATTTGTGAAATTAATCAATTTGAAAGAGTTCATATACACACCAACACCAGCCCTTTTGGATGAGATGACACCAACGCAGAGCCTGTCTTTAAATGCAGCTGCAGCACTGCATTGATCTGCTGGGACAGTGTAGTGTTTGTGGAGGTACCTTTGGATCCTTGCCAGTGGCTCCTGGGGAACCATGTGCAACCTATACTGACTGAAAGCTGATGGAAGGTAGGCATGTTCTCGTTCTGAGCTGCAAATGATAACAAGTCTGTAGTCCTTCCTACTCTGTATTTTCATTCGCTGAAAAAAGGTCTCAACCTTGGAGCTCACATCATAAGTCAGAAGATCTCCATACAGCAAAGAGTATATCTTCTGTCCCTTGTAGCCTGAGCTAAGGCAGCGTCTGAGGAATAGCTCCACCTGTTCATATGGTGTTGTGGAGTTGCACAGGAGAACTTCATCATAAGTGGGAAGTGTCTCATCTTCAGTACTCATGTAAATGGAAATGCAAGATGTCAAGACTTCATCGTGTGGGCAAACAATAAGATTTGGGTTTCCGGTGACCAGACCTTTTGGTAGCTGCCTCCTTAAGAAATTCCCATTCCAGGGACAATCACAGATGTCTTCGTCACTGTCACTGCTTTCATCTTCATACTTGTTGGCCAGTAATTCCAACAGTCTTCCGAGACTTTTTATGTCAAGAATGCTTGGGAGAAAATTCTTCATATCTTTCATATAAGCATTCCATATTTGGTCAAATGTCTGCAGACCATTTGCTTGGTCCACAAGACTTGGCAGATGATCAAAATCACTGATGGAGTTTGGGTCTTCTGGTTCACTTCTTGGCACCACAACAAAAGTCTGAAATTCGATATCCTGATTTTGCTCTTCTGGTTTGGTGAGGATTTCATACTGAAGTTCATGCCAGACTTGCCTCAGATCTGAGGATGCAAAATTTGGCTTGATGAAGGATAGCATCATGAGAACTTGGTCCTCCACATTGGTCACATTTTGCTGAGTCAGTTTGCTGCATAGGTAGACTATCTGTTCAGCTGTGCAGTAGTTCAGATAGTAATGTTGGGATCTCTGTTTGTCTACAAAATCCATCCAGTAGTCCAGACATTTCTCCATTTTTCTGCAAAGTTCAGGAAGCTGCTCCTCTACCCTGCCCTCCACAATCACACTAGGAACGCTGTCCAAGTTGAAGTCCATCATAATGCTGGGAAACTGGCTACCAAAACAGCAGCTGATTTGAGCTTCCCAGTGTCTGAACAGAGGATTCCCAGCAGTGTAAAGGGCAATGAATGCCTCAGCTAGTCTCTGAACACTGGCAAAAACCTGAAAAATCAAAACAAACATACAGTCAGGAAAAATGAAAGGATAAATAAAGCAAACAGGACGGGTCCATGATACTTTGGTAAGAAACAGATTTCCGTTTTTGATTGTGACTAAACTTACAATAAAAAGAAAATCTAAAAAACAGTTTTCCCTTAGTCATTAAAGTGGATAATTTGTGGTATTTAAAACTGCATCAACCCATTAAGTCAGCAAATTGTCAAAGGCCCAATGTATTTTGTTTGTATGAAAAGAGATGCATTTCAACATACGTCCACAAAGTGATCAACTTCATTCTGCCCTTGGTCCCCTTTCCCAGACATGAGCATGAGTTTGTTCTGCAGCTCCCTCAAGTCCTCAAGTGAATAGCAGCGCATCTGCCGACCCTCATCATGCTCCTCTGGAATCTGCAGCTTCAGGGCGGTGTCAAGTTTCAACTGGATTGAAAACAAAAATCCATTTTCATATTAATTTTGTTAGACCTTTGCTCTGTACCTTCTGTGCTGCATCGACATGAACCTGAAATCCTTTTCAATTATGTTATTTACCTTTTTTACACCTTGTGCACTGATCAGGTAGATCCCCTTGTTGTTGATGGCTGATGCTAATGAGAGAGATGATAGCTCCACTGATCCATGACTGTCCTTCACAGTTTTCAACCATTCCAAATGACGTGCACTGTCCCGCTACAGGAGAAGATACTCATCTTAATAATTATGCCGTGTAATTTCCATTTTCCACTTCATAAGCTCTGGTTTAACCAAAACACTCTTACTGAATGATACTAACATTCATATGGATGCTTGTTGTTCATTTCATCTATTATCTATGCATTTCAGAGACGTATCCCCCGCTAAATCATAACCTACAAGGCATTAGGAAAATCACTGTGTGAGTTCATCCTGTATAACCAGCCCAGAAGAAAAGTAACCTAAAACTATTAATGTGATTGTTCACCATACTGTTTGTTTGTCACAACACAGAGGCATTAACAAATTAGATATCAACACCATTACCTAAAAAATTATTTCCAGATCAAAGGCTGAATTGTGATTACATTAATGCCGATTATGATTTTATTAGTAGAATTAAGAAAGAAGTCGCCTCTTACCAGTTTTTTTGGTAGGTTGCTGTCATTCTCCAAAGCTCTCCAGAGCTTCTTGAGCACTTCTTTGAAGGCATCAAAACCAGAGTCTGGTTTGAGCTCATAAAGCATTGAAGAGTAGCCAAGGACCGCGTCATGGAAGCAAGCGACACGATCCACGTCCATGTCATTCTCTCCCGCAGAGATAGAAGCCAGGTCCACAAATACCTTCAGCTCATTAATGTCTAAAAATAATTCCAATAAGTACATTTAAAGTAATTTTCCTGAGCAATGATTTGAAAAAATAGATGTTGTGACCAGATAAGAGCTGTGGTTACCTTCAAGGGCATCCTTCACCCAATTTACAAAGTTTCGTGTGTGTCCCAGCTCATGCAGACACAGTTTGCGAGGCTCTGTGATGTCCACCAGAACCTTCTTGGCCTGTGTCAAGTCATTGTCGATCCTGTTGAGTGGCTCTCTCTGAAAGTCTGCGTGAATCTGAAGAAATATATAAGTCAAAATCAATAACTTTAAGTTATTAGAGACACAACTGACTCAGTTCAAACATGCCCACTTACAACTTCTATGAGTGTCTCCAGTACTCTGAAGTCCCCTTGAAGACCAAGTGTCTCTTTAACGGTCATGATAATTTGAGCTGAAGCCACAGCTAGATGAAGCTCATGATATTGTTCGACCTGCTGAACCCTGCTGTGGATCCACTGTGTGTCTGATGATTTGTCAATCCTGCACATGATGTGCAGGTCCTCTGTGAGCTCTTCGTACTTGCCCTTGAAAGCTCTGAAAAGCTCGTTGACCTTTTCAAGCCTTATGGTGCCATTCTTCAGAGTGGTGTAGATGTCTTGGTATTCACCAAAACAGCTCATGAAAATGTCATCGTATATCATCTCCAGCGTGGCCATGTAGTCAGCTACTTCATGCTGATCTTGGTCGTCTTCCATTTCTTCACTGAGCAGGATTTTGGCTCGTTTCTCCCAACACACTTTGAACAGGTAACTATCTCTCAAGGTGTACAGGACCTCTGCCATGTCTCTGATTTCTTCATCCAGGTTGAAGTAGGTGACAACACCAGTCATTTGAGAAGACATTTGATCTAACTGATGAACCTCCATGAAATAATTCAGGGGAGTGATGTTAATGTTGACTTCTTCTTTGTCTTCCAGGTCAGCAACATCAACTGTCATGAAAATGGATTAAGCATGTGTTAAATTTACTGCAATCACTGTATGGTCACAACCAAAGTGACGTCTCTTGGCATGTCTACCGTACCTGTCATATGTTCCTCAAGCTTACGGCTCATTGTTAAGAGGATGTCCACAAGCTCCTTTTCATGGTACACAGCTTTCACTTCATCTTCTCTGCACTGTAAGAGCCTCCTCATTTTGGCAGTGTCCTTGTATCGTCCATCCTCAGAGAGGCAGTCTGTCAATATCAAGTCACACACAAACATCTCAATAGTATGTTCACTATCAGTAGTGTACACTGATTACACTTCAAGAAATACTTAAGGACATGTGTACCGATCTTCAGCAGCCCTAAGAAGACGTCTCTCCTCTCCAAAATGATGTTCAGTAGGCGGACTTTAATGTTTCCTTGGACCAGTTGATTGTTCATGGCTGTGAATGATGATATGGCTATCGCAATTCTGTCCCTGGCGTCTTGAGAGAGTTTGTCAATCAGCTTTTCATCTGCGCCTGCAGAGACAGAATTCACCTGGTGACCTACTTACAGAAGGTGTTGGTGCTTATAGACTAGCAATCATGGCTGGGTGTCTCTTTTATAACCATTGCTTTTTACTTTACTACCCCATACAATGCCTTAGTTTGGGATATGCAAGTGTTAATGGTTTAGTTTGTTTCTGAGGAGATACCATGCAGTTGGAAAATGTCTTTGGCAGCAGTCCATGAGAGGAGGTGCTCAAGGACAACTTCTTCATCTTCCTGATAATTTCCATGACTGTCCCTTGGCCAGGACTTTTGGATAATGGCAGAGATGAGATTCCCAAACTTCCAGTTAATCTTGAACCTCTCAAACAGTTTTCCCTCAGACTTGGTCTGCATACAAACAACATAAAACACAAACGACGGATGGTTAACTGCAGTAAAGTTTTTTGTTAAGGGGAAAAGCTGATATATGATAAATATGGAAATTACTGCCAACAACTATGCCACTAACGGATGTAAATGTTGAAGGGGAAAGAGATGCCTTCATACCTGGCACAAAGACGTAACAGCCTCAAGAGCACATCTCTCAATGCTTGAAGCTACATGTGGATGGGAACTACTAAGCTCCTCTATCCTTGTGCAGTAGAATTCAATTTGATCCAAGGCAGATCCCTAAAACCACAAAAACATGTAAGATGTTGTGCTTCCACTTCAGATTATTCCAAATTCAAATCTCCAAAACATGCATCTCTTACCTGTTTGTACTTGCCCTCAAAGTCCATAGTGAATGTTTCCCTCCATTTTTTTGTGCAGTCTTCATCTTTGAAGTGGATTGCGATGATGTTATTCCACATCTATGAAACACAATGCATTAAAGCTCCATTTCCACCATTGTCTTCCATTAATAGATTGTGAGCATCTGGCTGTACATGTTATGTTTTAGATAAAAAAAATATATACATATATAAACAAAACTACTCACCTCTATCTCCTCTGTCGCCTGAACTTGGTACAAGGATGTAAAACCCCTGCTGAGCAAACCCTGTCTGAAGGACCGAAGTATCCAGTCTCTCATTATGATCATCGCCTTAGAGATCACCAGGTCTCTTGCATACAGTTGTTGTCCGTCTCCTTCTCCAGTCTCCTAAATGTGAATTATTGGTACAGTATTTAAGATAAGAAAGCTGATGCCTTGCTTCACTAGATGTAAGTGTCTCACATACCTGTTGCTTGTTATGTTCAACAAAGTCTGACACTGATGCAACCAGATTCATACAAGCCACTGGAATAACAGGGTAGTTCTGGCCATATGATGCCACTTTGACCCCTTTGCAGATCTTGTCCAACAGTTTGACTGCTGTTGCCAGGCACTCTCTCCTGTAAGCCTCTGAAAAATGACTATGACAAAACAAAAATAATTCAAAAATATAATAAGTACTTGGAAATAGAGACCCTGAGATTGAAACTTATTCTCTCAGCTCTACATTTGCAAATATGACACTAAAAATTTAAAACACTTTATCTGCAATGACAGTGCATCACAAATACCCTCTAAACTCATAAAAAATGTACAGTTGTCTCTTCAGTGACAGCACTGGCTAATCAAAAAAAAAAAAAAAAAAAAAAAAAAAAAAAAAAAGAAAAACACCTGCTGTGTT
>OOFC01005438.1:29499-42052 GCA_900323345.1 Pseudochromis fuscus
AAAAAAAAAAAAAAAAAAAAAAAAAGAAAAAAAAGAGTAAATCACCTGTATTTTTGCTCAATGAGATGCCCTTGGACATGTGAGAGGAAGTCAGATACCACCTAAAAAAGAAAACCATTAACATTGAATCATTTTATGAGATGGTCATTAAAACATTTTGAATCTTATTGGAAAGGGGCTAGTTATTTCTAATAACTCGCCACCATAACCCCACATCTATGGTGCAGCTATTTGTAGTCCTGAATAACATATATGCTGTACAACTTATGATGGATATGAATTGTGTCATGGTTTCCACTCACTTGGAAGTTGCTGGCAGTAATATCCTGAGAAACCCTATTAGTGAACACCAGAAGCATGTCCAAAAGCTCCGTCTTCACGCTGTTGCTAAAATCCGTCAGTTCGTCAATCGACATCAGGTAGAGGCAGGATCGAACTAAAAGTGGATCCACCTCCATCAAGTGACTGTGGTCTTTCAGAACATTTACCAGGGCTCTGAAAAGAAGAAGAAAATCAGAAATCGCAAACAATTCAGGATTTATTTTCAAGTAAATGCAATGGAAGTGGCAGTACACTTTTTGACCATAGACTGTATACAGAATGAACGACACGGACGCATCGTCACCCATTGGTTTATGGACATTTTGAAGTTTGGCATTTCAATGTCACCATGTTGGTTGCTTGAAGCCAGATTTGACCAAATTTAGAGATGATGGGAGTCCAGAGATGGTGTATTTGGAGACCAGGCCTGTCGATCAAACTAACCACATCCCAAGATATACACAAAATTTTTTTTGAATGTCTGTCATCTACTTAATGACGAGCTGTTTTTCAGATCAACCACCAGATTACTGACAAGAAGAGCTAACTTGTGGAAAAAATTAATTGACTTAATTGAATTAATTTGAATGGAAGTCAATAGGAGCCAGAGGTTTTGGGGCCAGCCTCTAGTGGCCGTTGGGAGTATTGCACATTGACGTCATTTTTGAGAATGAGTTGTGTTGTTCATTTCTATATACAGTCTATGATTTTGGCACATGAGGTAGTTGGGGATCTTACTTCTTGTCTTGACTGTTCATGTATCTACTAGTGTAGGTACCCAGGTCAACGTCTTCCAAACCTGCCCAGATTGAGCCGTACTTCGAGTTTCCAGAACTTGGTAACTCAAAGGGCTTTGTGTTGTCTTTGAGGAGGTGTAGAAGTGGTAGTACCATAATCCATCGAGGCATTCCTTCTCTTTTTACAGTGTTTATCAGCCACTGCAACTTCTCTGACAACCTACAACACAAATAATTTGAGCATTGAAAAAATAAATAAATACATAATTAAAGCAAATATAAACACTAAGACTGCCTCTCTGAAATAAGTATATCACAGGTACGATATGGTTTTAGAATTGTCAAAAAGATTCGGTACCTACTTTTTGACAACAGACACTTCCTGAGAAAAATGTGTCCAGTATTGAAGAAAGTCATCCTTCCCTAGTTTAGGTAAACACAGTGCGGTACAGAGCCGATGGAGCTCAGCCCAGTCAAGTTTGACTTGATACTGCCTCCATATGTGAAGCATGATCACAGCTGCTCTCATGGGGTCCTGAATGTAGAGACTCTTCCTGTCTCCGTCCTTCAGCAGCTGAGGAGTCACGTACGCCAGCATGAATTCCTTCAGCATCCTCCTCACCTAAGACATATACCAGAGATGCAGACAGGTAAGTTGATTTGGGCCAAGGATGTCGACATTTTTTTAAATTTAATTTTTAAATTTTTTTTTTTTTAAACAAAAGTTTTGTGCACTTACATCTTCGTGCCCGTAGTTTAAGGAGGACCATTTTTTTTCTCTCTCTTCAAACACGAATGGTTCCCCATAAACCTGAAAGAACTGATCGAGTTGAATCAGAAAACTTCTCAAGTTTTTCTCATTCCAGCTCCTAAGAAGATCAAATATGGTCCCCAACATGACACCACCAGCAATCTCTCTGCCTTTAATCAGATCCCTTCTTTGTTCAGGCCAGAATTTTTCTTTAATGCGTTTGAGCATGCCCTTTGATGGCTCCGTACAGATGATGTCATCATACTGATGCCAGTCCCCTTAAAGGAAAAGATTGAAGAAATGTAATGTTGTGAACTACAAATACAACATTATATATACCGTATTTTCCGGACTATAAGCTGCTACTTTTTTCCGACGCTTTGAACCCTGTGGCTTAAACACCGGTGTTTCTCATGTATCGGCAGCATGAAACTTGTTAGCTTTTTACAAGCTAGCAAGCTCCATGCCACCGATACATTTATCCTTGTCACATCAGACTCGGTCAGAGTGGACCACATGAAACTGTTCAAATAAATTCAATATGCACTCAATAGTCCGGAAAATACGGTAATCATATTAGCATGTTAGCCATTTTAATTTCAACTTAAGCAAGTGGGTCACATTTACCATCTTCAGTGAGGTGGGGTTTGACAAACAGACATCTGTTGGTATGGTGTTCTGTAGAGTCCAGTTTGTATATGTACTCATACTCATAGGCATGCTTTGTAGTCTTATAGACCACATATTTGTATGGGATCGACACAGACTGAGCCTCAGATTTGATTGCCGTCAGACTGCCCTCGACCAGAAACCCATGTTCTCCAAGATCCCTGCATGAAAAGGGGAAGAAATTCAAATGTATGTGATGTAAAGTCGGTGAGAAAGAATATCAGAAGCAGCTTAACTTTGAGTTAGAAATTAAAGAAGTAATCAGAACTGATCAAAGTCAGTCAAAAAGCAAGACGCATAGTATGATAAACAGTAATATGCAGGGGTTTCAGGCCCTTTAGGTGTTGAGATTCATATCCATCACATAACACCATCAGGATGACAATAACCAAAAATATAGCCAGAGCGATAAAGAACTATCCCCAGAGTATCTGTATCTAACTGAAAAATACTTGGAACAACAAATCTACAAGGACCTCGAAACATTGTCCTCAAGACTCCATTTTTGCAGTTTTGAAGGTAAAGGTTAGGGATATCAAGTGTTTACTGTACTATTCATAAAGTTAATTGATAAATAAAACATATTCTTAATTTAATTTAGTGTTTCAAACTTTACACTGTAGGTCCTATTTAAAGTAGTACAATAATGACAGAAAATTCAACAATTACTTCTTTCCCCCAATGAGAACTAAATTTTGAAGTATAATTTTCTTGATTTATTTGATATCCCCCCAGATTACAAAATCCTGTGAAGTTCTCTGAACATTTACTCAAGCATCAGTACCTGGATACAGACAGCTCTGTGGCGTTTTCCTTCCATGTACCAATGGGGCCTCCAGCCCTGATGAAGATACGATCCTCTTCTGGATCAAATTTAAAATCGTTTGAGAGAACTGCATGGAAATAAATTGTGAGTCTGTCCTGTGCAGCAATATTCTTCCTGGTTGGTCTGAAAATCAAAGATAAACAAAAAGCAAAGTATTATACATCACACACAGAAAAAAATGGTAAAGGAGAGAAGCTGGTTCTGGGAGAAGTTCATCACCTCTTGGGGGGCAGAACTGTTTCAGTGTTGGATTTTGTGTTCCCCTTACTGCCCTCTTTAGACGCCTTGTCAGCCTCTGGGGTCTGTGCTGCAGTCGAGCCCCTGTCACTCCCAGACTGCTGAACCTCCATGTGGTCTACTTGCCCCTCCGGGTCCACACTGGAGCCTGTGCTGTCAGCCTGTTGAATTAAATATACATGCTTAAACTTGTGAAAATGATGTCTACATTCAAAGTATAAAATGCAGGCTTCTGTTTGTGCTTTTCATAAATATCACCTTTGATTGAGGGTCAAAAACCATCCTTTGTTCAGTCTGCTTCTGTTTTTGGTTCTGCTGATTTTTGCCTTTCTGTTTTGCGTTCTGAGCCACGTTGGCGTTCTGGTCCAGTGCGGGCTGTCTCGCAGTAGCTGTATCTTTCTTGTTCTTCGAGTTTGCTCTAGCATTCTTTTGATCTTTCGTGTCAGTGTTCTTTGTCCCTTTACTTGAACCCGACTGAGAGGTTGTACTTTTCGTGTCCTCTGAGACGGGACGTTGAGCCGGAGTGTCGGCTGGTGCTGTCCCGGGTGTCTGATCCTGAGTTGATTTTTGTGCACTACTCCCTCCCTCTTTAGAGTTACCTGCGGCTTCCTCAGAAAGCCCTGCTGTATCTGCCGCTACTACCTCAGTCATCTTTTCACTCTGACTGACTTTAGTGTCTTCAGAGGAGGCTGCAGTGTTGCTAGCTGCTAAAGAACTGGGCTGGCTTTCCTGTGAGGAGAACCCATCTTGGAGTGAGTCTGGCGTTTGGTCCATTGCATTGTCTGAGCTATCACTGTCAGAGGAGTTGCCTCTGTCCTGTGTCTTCTTCCCCTGGTTGTCTCCCAGAGACTGGCTTTGATCCTGGTCTGCTGGCATGTTGCCATCTTTCTTCTTTTTGTTCTTTTTCCTCTTCTTTTTCTTAAAGAAAATAATTTAAAAAAAAGGACACGCCAAATCAGTTTTACATCCCACCAATTTCAAAGTAGATAATGGATTAATATTTTAGATTTCTAAAAATCTACACCTAAAAACTGTTGCAAGCTATGTGATACCTTAGAAGTTGGAATCTTCTGCCCTTTTAAACACTGATATGTTCTGTTTCTACCACTAAAACAACATTTTGTCAAAGTTACAGTTGCAGGTTATAATGAATACAGGCTTATATCACCTACCTCAAACTAATACAACAGTTCTGCATGTCATATTTGTTTTTTAGAGCTTGATTTTTATAGGTAGATGAAGCACTGACTTAGTATCAATATGGAGGATTTGGAGGACACAAACAACAGTCTCCAAAAGAACAATATACTTGACACCTCTTTAAGGTCATTTCTACTTTAACTAAACAGTAGAACTTCTATGATGGCTGGATTTATTTTAGGACTGTTGTATTAGTCTGAATATAGTGCACAAACTCACTGTAGTATTGTTGCGACTGTACAGCAAGACAAGTGGCGACTACATATTAATTCCTATGAAGTTTCCTATGAAAAAGTACAAAAAAACACTGTGACAATTACAGAAAAGGTGTAAAAAAAAACTCACCTTCTTCTTTGGGTTGATGTTCTCATCATTTGGTCGTTTGGGGGATTTATTGGACTCTTTGTTGTCCACAGGTTGTACCGTTCCCTGAGGCAGTGGTTCCTCAGTTGTGCCTTTCTGGTCTGCTACCAAGGATTTTGGCTCATTCCCTGTATCTTAACATATTAAAAACACATGGTTAAAACAAAATCAGAGTCCTTCCACAGTTGTGTGGAAATCACTGTGACAACTACAAATATATAAAATAGCTCTGCAGTTATTAACTCTCAGTAGTGTACTGTATTGTTGTAGAATAGTTTGTAATTTGTGTACTAGCTTCATTTCACCTCACCAGTAAAAGATGAGAAGGCACACTGCATTAAAGAAAGACTGTATTTTTTAAAGAAAATGTACAATTATCATCTTTTCTTCTTTTTACTTCCTGTTTTACTTCTGTTTTAAACAACAGAACTGAGCTTGAACATTAAGCCACTGAGCTTAAAGTATTTTCTTTCTCGGTACTTTGTAAGTAGATCATAACATTGTCCTTGAATGTACTCAGTTTATAAACAAACTGTTTAATCCAAATCCCTCCAACAGAGTGTGAAGGATTAAATACTGCACAAATACTGCCATCTAATGGCAAGGTAATCATATACTTAAAACACATTTAGCTATTTTTGAGTGAAGCACTTTGTAATTTTGTTTTGATAAATCCTCATAACTAATGTAAATGTTTATCATCAAAACGTGACATATAGATGTTGACCAGATTATGCTTTTCATCATGTCACCTTACCATACACACATTTTTAACATATGAAAAAGTGTAATTGAATTATGTTGAGGGAGTTTTATGCTCAAACTAAGTAGTATTAGAGGTGACAATGAAGTCCAACAGTAAAAACATATACAGAACCTTTGATGGCACGTTGTTAATCCAGTGCAGTGCACAGATACAGTCAGAATCCTGTTTTATGAACCTATAAAATATTAAATCCACAATCTGAACTTATCTACTTACCTTGTGTGTTTGCAGGGTGGACAGACAGCTTCTTGCCACAGTTACTGCAGAACTTTGCATTTTTCTCCAAAATATTATGGCGACACTCTGAGCAGTACATCTTCATACTTCAGTGGCCTCTGCAAAGAAAGACATTTTTTGTACCTACTGCCCCGCCACACCCCAGATTCCTTTCACTTTCAATTCTGCCAACACTGAGGTCTCATAAAACCTGTGTTCAGCGCTGCATCAATCAGCCAGACCAAAGTTGTTTCCCCTAATCTGAACTTTGAACAGTCTTACCCAACAAACCAGTCTGTAAACTTTTTGTTAAGTCATCGTAATGGAAATAATTTTGCAACAGTGTCAGTGAAGCAGTGCACGTTCAGTCCCGCAAACTATCATCCAGTGATCCACTGACATCAGCCAAAGAGGAAAAACACTGAGCGCTATCACAGCAACAGCAGAATGTTAGCTCCTCAAAAAATGACTACACTATTCTGAGGATGTAAAAAAATATATAAAAAATGATCATAAGTAGACCAGTTACTCTTTTGTCCAAATATTTGAAAAACCTTTTTAGGGTTGTCACTTTATATAAAAAAAAGATAAAACATGTTACTGCACCAGGATGTAAACATTGTAAACTATTGTAGACTAACTTATTTTCTTTATCCATCATTGTTTATTCATTATCTAGACAGAGAGTACACAATACTACCAAAGAGACTTAATTAATCCACTCTAAACTTGAAATAATGTTATAATAATTCATCATTAGAACACAATAATATGCAGTTCTTGATTTAGATGTCTTTTGTTATGATGAATGAAGAGTATACATTTGTTGTGTAATCGTTGAGAATCAAAAGTGAAATTTAGAAATCTCTCCGTGACATCAGCAGTTTGAAATGGACAAAGAGTTAATTTTCATTTAATTTCTCTGCTCTCTGTTTGTGGAAATCCCCTAGACTTTTGGATTCATAGAAACGTCCAGTTTGAGTATTTAATCCTACTTGTGTTTTACACTTTGTTCCAACTTGTTTTGTATCTTTGTTTTGCACTTCATTTTCTCGGAAGCAAAGGAAATAAACAATCAACATAAGGGCCAGTGAGGAAAAAGGGATACAGACACAGTTCATATGCAAACTAACTACTCAAAGCCTACACTTCCCAGATGTCCAATATTGTTGCGACTCTTTTACTCCTTTAAAAACGATGTGCGAACATTTTTTACATGTAAAATCAAATTTGCAAATCAAATAACAGGAGACTGGCTTGCCTCTGTAGTTAATTACGACGAAACGAAATATACGGCATCCCAAATTTAACGTCAAGTATCTGTGTTGCTGTGAAAACTGTTTAAAAAAGAAAAGTAGCAAAAGGAAAATATTTTTCACATTTCCAAACAAAAAAGAGGACAGCGACTTATCTTGTCGATGAAACGATCTTTGTCTCTACATGTCAGCCAATCACGTGCAAGATGTTTTTAAGTCACTTCCTGTTTTGATCCCAGTCTATAACCCCATTTGACAGCAAAACTAAGAATGGAAACTAAAGAAGCACACTGTGGCTCACATTGTTGTTCAATATCAAGACAAATGGTTCAGCTGTTGAACCTTGTACGTCTTATTATTAACGAGCGCACGTGCTGACGTTGAGCAGCGAGCGTGCTAACTAGCTTACCGGTTAACTTCAACAGAGCTGCGCAGCTAACAGCAGCTCGGACGCCTGCAGTCCCTTCCTAGAAATAAACGATGCCAAACACCATGTGCAGATGTGAGGACAGGTGTCAACCAAACTACACCACACTGTGACCCAATTTAAGCCAGACTCTGACGTCCTCTGACAGCGAGGTCCGATAGCTGCTCCAGCTAACAGGATTACTTTATTAATACTTTGTCATAAGGTCAGATAGTATCACCTCCAGCTTTAAGGAGCATTAACAACAACAGCTTCTGTACCTGAGCTCAGGACGTCGACATTTCTTCCCTCTGTTCTTCAACAAGAAAAAGCCAAAAAACATACATGCAGTTCCTGCGTTTCACCTGCGGACAGTCGCATCCAGAGACCTGCTGTCATCTCATTTCCGCATCTTCCAAAGTTTCGTTTTGTCAGAAATGGGCGTCAACTAATAAAGTTTACTTTCACAATGACTCACATCAACCGTTTCCATGACTAATAAAATGTGTTGTTCACATTTCGCGGAAAATCAATTATTAGGACTCTCATCATAAGTTTCAGCAAGTAGTTCAAACAACTTATTCACTATCAATTCAGGTTTTATTTATTTAATCACAACAAAATCATCCCAGGGCACTTTACATGGCAAGAACAATATCAGTAAAGGAAAAACCCAGCAATCCCCCTACATACAGCACTTTGGTGTTTTAGGAAGAGACACATATAACATGATGGATAATGGTCATCATGGAAATCGATTTAAACTTTAAAATGTAATTGCTAATTTGAGCGTTTGGATGAACTGGAGGCTTTTACTTTGACATCCAGATAATAAGAAACTGAAGTAGTCCACGGACGTTCCTAATTTTGGTAACCAATAGGTCACTACTGCAAAACATCAGTGGACATGACCAGGGCATTGTCCAGAAGTGAGTTTCATAAACTATCAGATTTTCTTTTTGTTATTGTAAATGTTTTATTGTGAAAAATTTTTTGTTTGTCCGAAGACTTTCATTTGTGTGTTTACAGCAGTTAAAATGGATTTTACACGTTGGAGTTGTCCACATCCTTGTTGACTTGAAACGTTGGATAAGAAAATAAAAAGTAATCTCAGAGCTTACAGAAAGATTCACAGATTAATGCAATTACTAGTTAGACATACAACTAAATATATAAAGCAATTAGGCCCACAGAAAGTGTTTGACCACATTTTACTTTCTCTTTGAGCACGGAGCAGATGCCCAGTGCACTCAGCAGTAAATGATTATGGTTATGTATCCAGAGATTTACCACCATGATGTGTGGGGCAATGAAGCAAGATAAAGCAAAACCCGAGTCCTTATCTTTATTAGTAAAAGGCAAAATGTTAGACAAATAACCAGAATTGAAGGAACAGTGTCAGGGGAATGGGTAAAACAAAAAACAATGCAGGTGCTGGAGTCATGTGAAGCCATAAAGACATAGATCTGCTCCCTAACTAAGTTTATTATTGAGCGTCCTGGGATGGGCGTGAAATAACCTTTTATCTCATTATGAGAGGAGGATTCATTTCTATTCCATTTTGCATATGTCCAACAAATGCCTCAGTTCAATATTAAAACCCATGCTATGCTCTTAACTTTTCAACAGAGGGCAGAATAACCCAGAAATTTATAGAGTATCTTTTTTCCCAGCAGATGACCACACCAAAAGGATTTCGCACATCTGCTGTGGTCATCAAAAAAAAAAGTCACCTCACTTATCTTGCTGAAACACCAATCTCAGGTGTTTGAGCAAGATAACTCCACTTTCACTTTTTTAGCTTCAATTTGTCCAGTTACATCGCCATGGTAACTGCCCTCCCACGTAAGGAGTGTGATGCATTCAGGCCGTCAGAACCAAAGGTATAAGAACTTGTCTTTTAGGGAACTTATAGGAAACATAAACCAGCAGCACAAATCATCAGTCCACTGAACATGTACGAGTTTGGTTTAAAAATTACACAAATGGAAACTACTGTTTTTCAAGACACACAGGGGGTTTCCATAGGTTTTCTCTCACTGACTCAGATACTGAAGTCATCACAGTGTAACGTTTTGCACACATTTTGCCTTTAAAGCTGCAAATCAGGCCCTCTACTGAACCACAGGTATCTTACGCTGCTATTAATAATGGATGTTTGCATATCAAATGTGCAGGTGTTTCGTAGACATGGATCACTGAAGACCTGGAGGACAACCAGACGGATAACGCTGGAGTATCAATTCAAACAAAGCACACAAAATCTCAACGAGAGTCGAGGGGAAATCCATTTCCAATTTTTGCATGTACGTGCAGTTTTAACCTGAAAAACTATCAAATGTGTTTTTTTTTACTGCACACGTGTGTTCTTTTGTTCCCAATTGTACAACATAATTGTCTGTGCTTCACATAAGTGTCTGTATTTAATTGATTTCACAGTCTCATGAGCCTGCTGCAGTGTTCTGTGTCCTAGGCTGATGATATAACATCAGTAGGCTACTCGTGAGGAAACAAAGAAATAAGACCATCTTTGATTTGTAAAACACTGAGCACCAGAAAATCACTGAGTGGAAATATGATGAGTGTGATTGTAAAAACCGATTTTCTCCTCAGTGAGATGCAGAGAGGTTGATGATTAGGAGTCCAAGGGGAGAGGAAACGACCTCTGCTGCTCTAACAAACTAAGAGTTTACAGGAACCTCATGAGTGGGTGAAAAATGTAAAGAAAGATCAGAGTCTGCTAGCAACACTGTGTGAGACTTGCTGGCATGTTTTGTTTTACACATCTTAAAACATATTAAAACAATTAATTTATATTAAAGTTGCTGATAATATGGTTATTTAATGTAAAAAAAAAGTCATGTTTCTGTTAAATCTGTGACTTTTAATGATCTCATTTCTTTTGAGTTTAAAGTTTCAGTGAAGATATTTGCTATTTTATTTTTATGGAATATCATCACTGTAATACACCTCACAGATTTGTAAAACGTAAGTAAATAACTAAAAAAATAAACCTCAAGAACGTGACGTCTGATTTATTCAAGGCTCAAAATATAAAGAGTTTGACAGATGGTTCCTGAAAAAGTAAAAGAAAACAACACGTTTGCACGTAAGCAAACAGTGGTTCATGAAATCTGTGCTTGTTGGATTGTACCGGTACACACTGGTGTAAATCATACACTCGTCTTCATTATGCGAGTCCATCTGCTGCACCCTGCAGGGGATACTGCTGATGAATGAGTCTAATGCAGAATAAATTATTTTAAAGAAGTTGTAGCTGAAGATGAGTTCGCTGTATGGATAATTTCTCTCTAGATGCAATCAAATAATATATAAAATAAAAGAACTGAAAAAAAATAAATATTAAGTTTGTTTTCTTTCAGTTCTGAGCAACTGCACGACGTCTTTACCCACACAGGAAAAACAACATCTGTTCTCTTATCTGATGGTCATGATATAGCTTAACCCTGGAGTATATACTTACAATACTCACTAACAAAATCAGTGAACAATAGAAGCAGAAGGAGCTTTAGGCTGTGGTGATCGTGCCACCTTCATGTTAAACTCACAATCAGTTTCTGGTGACACTGTCTGTTTTTGTCCTGCAGCAGATCAGCAGCCTGTGTAACATTACTGCATGACTGCTCTGGAGATATAACAGTGTTAAACCGTACAGTACACATGTATTAGCTTTGTTAGAGCTCCACATTCAAGTATGTTTTTTGAGTGTTTTTTTTAAATCCAGCTCTAAGCAAACAACAGGATAGTTTTAGGATTTATGACACTTATTTAATGCATATTCATCCTCTGCTATGAGATTGTTTCTATGATGATAGTGAGCTTCTTGTGTTTTAGAGAACAGTTTCCAGAGTTTGTCAAAGATGTTTCCTAAATAAAGCCTTCATTTCCACCGTTGGACCAGATGAGCTCAGATGAAATGTCCCCACCATCACAGCTCGTTATGCATGTCACACTTTCTGAGTCACTTTCTTTCCTATTTGGGTTAAATGTTCATATCTGAAAGATCAAAGTGCAGCGAGTGACTCAGACTTTAAAGATAAAAGACGTGCGCAGAGCATCAGATCAGAAAAAAGAAAAAGAAACCTTACAGTACTTAACAGTTTCCAGTTTTGAGTCACTTGTGATAGTTGCAGTAACACCTAGTTGTGTCATTATGCTCCTCCTGGTGTGTTTTGAATGAACAGTTTGTCACCAGTTTACAGTGATTTATTATTCAGGTTTTTCTTTAGTTTTGTCACATGTCTGTATTGACACGCTTACAAATCCACAGGTATTCAATATAACTTTTAATTTGTGTAAAACATTTTGTGGTGACTGAGGAAGGTGGGTACAATCACTCAGCAGTGTCTCAGGCTCACAGTCCCATTGTACTGAATGTGGCAAGACGACAACAATTACTGTAGATGGCATACTCCACACTGAGATGTCTTTTATGAAAATACACAAGGAGCCAAAATCATGATTGCAGTAGTGGGGAAATGACAAAATTTAATCAGAAATGTGCCATTAAATTATACATCACTGCCAAGATGTGAGTTAATTTGACAGACTCGAGATGTTTCTTCTCATGACAGTTTCATATCTCGTCATTTCTTAACTGCGATTCAAGTTATTATCTGTGTAATATTGTGGTGCTGTCTTGTGTTGACTGTTAGTGTCAAAGGAAAAACATGATCCAATATTTCATTTTTGTTATTTTTTACTTTTTATCTCCACTAAATATATAGACATGGTCAAAAAAATAAATAACAAAACTCAAAAAAAAAAAAAAAAAAAAAAAAAAA
>OOFC01005452.1:5306-19061 GCA_900323345.1 Pseudochromis fuscus
GATGGATCGGGGGGGGTGCAAGGATCGAGCATAGCTGCAAGCTGTCACACTCCTGACTTAAAGAGGCAGCATTGCTAACACATCGACAGCCACAGTCACACACCAGCTATTATACCCGAGCAGCCAGTCTGGAGGAAATGAAGCATCATTGTCATATGCAAACACACACACTCACTCACACACACACACACACATCACAGCCTCAAGTGTTGTCTTTTGTTGAGGGGGACGACAAAAGACAGTGGGACAATGAGAGGAGGAGACGGCCGCCTCTGAGGGAGGCGATGAATGAAAGAGATGGAGGGAGGAGGACGAGAACAGAGGTGGTGGTGTGGTGATGGACAGGTGAGGCAGGCTGGGAAACAGAGGGGGAGGTGAGGGGGGAGGGGCTGGATGTCTATTTGTATGGCATTTAACCACTGGCCACATGTCAGTGTTATTGTGTGGGGAATATTAGTGTGCACAGCAAAATGAGGATATGCATTAGATCACTTAAAAGAGTGATGCTGCTACACTAACCTTGTCTTTAGTGGAGGGATGTTTTTTCTTTCTCTGCATAAATAACATTTAAAGCCAGGGACACGTCTCACGCTGTATTTCTTGGATTTATCTCGACCCAAGGTCATTAACATGTCCTTGCTCTGACCAGACCTGGTGATTTGTCCTTCACTTCTAAATCCCAGCCTCCCTCCCTCCCTCTCTCCCTCTCTCACCCAGCCCGCCTCAGCATTCACATCACACCAACACCTTCTACCCGCCGTCCACAGACAGACGCACATCCAGAAACAGCTCCTCCCCACCCCCACACATCCACCCACCCACCCACGCACCCTCTCTGGAGTCGGAGAGACAGAGGGGCTGCGGATGCCTGATACCTCGCCGGGCTCCGCCAGAGACCCGGTGGCAGGAAAGTGGCCGAATGCATGTGCGAGGATGGGGGAGGGATTAGAGCTATTTAAAGCTGTACTCGTCTGCCTCTCCACCCTCCCTTTTCCACAGAAAGCATCCCATGCACCGCTGTGGCTCGGTAAAGCAGGCGTGCAGGCCTCTGCTCCTGGGCTCAATCCACTTATGTAACATCGTCATTGGTGGAGAAGGAGCACCATCTGGGCCCGGGGCTACTGTACTCACTGTCCTCGCTGTGTGTGCGAGTGTGTGCCTCTCCCAGTTTGTGAAACAGAGAGGGAAAAGGGTATTACTGCTCATCATCTGGATTTTCAAGTCATTTAAAGCCTTGTTTTTTTAATCATGAATCTATTGCTTCATTGTGGTATTTCTGTATGATTAGCATGAAAGAATTCACCATAGAGGAAAATCCAATTTGCCATAAAATTGTGGGTCCTACAGTTGGTTCTGCATAAATGTGATTTCTCCATCTGCCATTTGATCTGCCTGTGGGCATCTCATTTCTGTGCATTTTATCTATGTATTGCTGTTGCTATTGGGGGAGACAGATCAACTGGAGGAGATAAGTAATCAAGTGTGGCGTGCCTCAGGGCTCCATCCTGAGCTCATGTGTTTTGTGGTTTTACATGTTTTTCCAAGGCAGGCCTTTCACAAACACATTAAGTACATAGACAGGATGAGGCTAAAGTGACATCACCCATTGGTTTGTCGACAAGAAAGAAATTAGTCGTTTAATTTCAGATATTTTGTTGATTCATAAAGTTACAGCCTGTTTAAAACTTTGTCCGAAATTTGCGGAGATGTGAGGTCCTGTAACCTCCATCAACTCAGGATCCCACTGATGTATTTTACATATAAACCTAACATTGCATAGAGAATGTTATTGTACTTTGGATCTTTTTACTGTTTTTCCCACATTGTAGAAACTTGTTATTGTTACCGTACAGACTGTGTTGGCTGCAGGTACAAATATTTACATGCTGCACGTTGTGGCCTGAGGAAGCACAAGCCAGTGTCAGGCTCCCGACATAAAACTTTTGCAAAATCAAACATGCAAATCAAACCTATGGCTTCCACACCGGATCAGTCAAGGCCTGGCCCACCATCAGTGCTGTTGACCTACAGGGTGCTGGTGGAAATTGGACTACTGTCAGTCAATGGAGAGGAGGAAGGTGTGTTCATAGGCAGAGGGATAAGAGGAAAGTCAAAAGTCTCAGACTGGGAGAAGAGACTTTGAATGTTGGGACTATGACAGGAAAAGACAGAGAGTTGGTTGACATGATGCAGAGGAAGGTGGACATACTGTGTGTCCAGGAGACCAGGTGGAAAGGTTTCAAGGCTAGAAGTTTACGAGCAGGGTTCAAGCTGTTTTATCATGGTTTGCATAGGAAGTAGAAATGGAGTAGGAGATTGGTGCAAACTTCAGTGGAGGCCACTGAGGTGAGGAGGAAGTGATGGGCAGGTTTGGTCTCCAGGATAGGAACACAGAAGGACAGATGGTGGTGGACTTTCCAAAAAGGATGGAAATGGCTGTAGTGAATATTTTCTTTCAGATGAGGCGGGAACACAGGGTGACCTATAAGAGTGTAGTTGACACAAGTATACTACATTTTATACAGTGTAATTTGAAGGAGTTCAGTGATGGCAAAGTCGTGGCAGGCGAGAGTGTAGCCAGACAGCGTAGGATGGTGGTGAGTACGATGACTACGGCGGTGAGGAAGATGAAGAGAATAAAGGTAGAGTAGAGGGCAAAATGGTGGAAGCTGAAAAAGGAAGAGTGTTGCAGGGCTTTCAGGAAAGAGTCGAGACAGGCTCTGGGGGTCAGGAGGAACTTTCAGATGACTGGACAACCACAGCTAATATCATCAAGAAGACAGGTAGGAGAGTACTTGGTGTGTCATCTGGAACCAAAGTAGATGTAGAGACTTGGTGGAGGATTGAGGAAGTGCAGGTGTGTTTACAGAGAAAGAAGTTTGCTAAGAAGAAGTGGGACACTGAGAGGACCAAAGAGAGCAGACAGGAGGACAGGAAGATGCAGGTGAAAGTAGAGGTGGCAGAGGCCAAACAAAGGGCATACGATGACTTGTATGCTCGGCTGGACAGTAAGGAGGGAGAGACTGATCTGTACAGGTTGGACAAGCAGAGAGACAGAGATGTGCAGCAGGTTAGGGTGATAAAGGATAGAGATGGAAATGTCTTGACAGATACCAGAGGTGTAATTGGAAGATGGAAGGAGGACTTTGAAGAGTTGATGAATGAGGAAAAGGAAAGAGAATGAAGAGGAGGTGACCACTGTGGACCAGGAAGTAGCAAAGATTGGTAAGGATGAAGTGAGGGGGGCATTGAAGAGGATGAAGAGTGGAAAGGCAGTTGGTCCTGATGATACCTAGGAGAGGTGGCTGCAGGAGTTTCTGACGAGGTTGTCCAATAGGATCTTAGAGGGCAAGAAGATATCTGGGGAATGGAGATGTTAAACAAGGGAGATGTGCAGAGTTAGGGCAAGTATAGAGGAATAAAGTTGATGAGCTATACGATGAAGTTATGGGAAAGTGTAGTGGAGACAAGACTAAGGGCAGAACTGAGTATTTGTGAGCAATAGTTTGGTTTCATGCCCAGAAAGAGTACTACTGATGCAGACAGGGTGCTGGAGTAACGCAGAAGTATGTTAGCATGGTGCAGCACATGTATGAGGCTGACAGTGGTGAGATGTGCTGTAGGTGGGACGGAGAAGTTCAAGGTGGAGATGGGACGGCATCAAGGATCAGCCCTGAGCCACTTCCTGTTTGCTATGGTGATGGACAAGCTGACAGTTGAGGTCAGACAGGAAGCTCTATGATGACTATGATGTTTGCAGATGACATTGTGATCTGTAGTGAGGGCAGGGAGGGGGTGGAGGACAATCTAAAGAGGTGGAGATATGTCCTGGAAAGGAGAGGAATGAAGGTCAGCTGCAGCAAGACAGGATACATGTGTGTGAATGAGAGGGAGATAAGGTGAGGTTACAGGAAGCAGAGAAGAAGTAGAGGATTTTAAGTCCTTAGTATCAACAGTCCAGAGCAATGGAGAGTGTGGAAAAGAGGTGGGGAAGTGTGGGCAGGAGGGTTGGAGCAGATGGAGAAAGGTGTCAGGTGTAATGTGTGATAACAGAGAATCAGGAAGAAGGAAAGGAAAGGTGAACAACATGGTGGTGAGAGCAGCAATGTTGTGTAGTTCAGAGTCATGAAAGGACAGGAGGCAGAGCAGCAGGCAGCAGAGATGAAGATGTTGAGGATCTCTTTGGGAGTGACCAGGATAGATAGGATCAGGAATGAATACATCAGAGGGACAGCACATGTTAGATGTTTTGATGATGTTGTTTAGATGATAAAGCCAGAGAGGCCAGGCTGAGGTGGTGTGGACATGTACAGAGGAGGGTTAGTGAATATATCAGTAGAAGGATGCTGAGTTTTGAACTGTTAGGCAGGAGGCCTGGAGGAAGACCAGAGGAGGTTTATGGATGTAGTGAAAGAGGATGTGAAGTAGGGATGAGTGAGTACAGCACTATCTGTATCTGTATCTTTTCTTGAAGGGGGTTGGGCCTGAACTGGAAGTGGGCGTGGTTTAACCAGAAATTAAATCCATACATTATTTTAACTGAAAACTATTAGAACAGCCTCAAAATTGAGACTCAAACCAATGTTTGTTTGTTTTTTTTATCACAATACTAAAGTAACTGCACTGTCTGCACTGTCCCTGAGCTGTGTGGAGGACAAAAAACAAAAAAAAAAGGCCGGGGTGTAGGAAGTGACTGACAGGACACGAGCGGTTTACAGCTCTGTCTTGTCAAATGCACTGTGTAGGAATTAAGTTCACTAAGAAATTTTAAACAGCATATGAACTGAAAGAGGCGAGCTCAAGAAAACCTACAAACCTGACCAGAGTGGAGGCACAAGGCAGTGACACACGCCTCACGAGCCGTTTTCAGCTCTGTCTGTCATCACATGCACCACATGCGTTACAAAATAAGTTCACCATCCCCCTTTTCCACCAAACAAAAACAGGTGCTAGGTCCGGGCTGGTCCTAGTCCTGGTGGTTAGTTGGTTCAGATCTCCTATGAACCAGTTTGCTTTTCCACCGCAAGGAGACAAGTTGGGGCTGCGTCACGTAAAACATCAGTACATCACTACATAGGTAGCTGGTTCACAACAACCGGCCGCTAACAAGCTAGCTGCTGTTAACAAACTACTGTTACCCTGTTACTATCAGTCCAGGAAAAAAATATTTTTTTCAGCAGATATTCTAGTTACAACATGATTGAGTTAACAAAGCAGTGTTGCATTGCTACATGTGGTATTTATTCAGTTTTGGTAAATCAGTCCTTACTGGTCACATATGACGGAGCAGCTCCTTCACTGTAATAATGTTTAAATGGAGGAGTTATCGTGTGCATACAAGTGCTGTTCCTGGTTTTACAGTCTACACTGAGATCCAGAGACAAAACCATATTTTAATTTAGCTAATCTTCTACTATCGTTAGCTGTGTCTCCTAGCTGCAGCATGTCGGTGTAGGGAGGAGGGTGCACTGTGTGTGACTGGCCAATCACAGAGCGTGAAGAGTGAAGACAGCAGTTAGTTACCCAATGAGGATTTTCATTTACCACGGATATGGATAATCACAAAAAAATACTTGTGACTCGGCAAAAATGCATTATCCGTAACAAGTACTCATTTGAACCGAGTATCCGGCTCATCCCTAATATGAAGGTAGCTGGTGTGAGAGAGGAGGATGCAGAGGATGGGGTTGGATGGAGGCAGATGATTTGCTGTGGTGACCCCTGAAAGGGGAAGAAAAAGAAGCAGTGATGACACAATGACGCAGTGACGATTCCAGCCAATCACATTTTAGTACCTGCTAGTACCTGGTCAGTCTCTTATTGGAACTGCATGATCACAGGTAGTAGAAATGTGGTACCAGGTTTCTAATGGAAAATCAAACCAAACCAAGTTGAGTCGAGTATAGCAGTACAGTACATAGAAGCAAAATGCAGGCAGCCTGATGTGTTCCTTGTATTGAAGTTACCAAAGAGACATAGTAGACTTTCATTAAATTAACTGACATGAACTGTGTTACTTTCTGTTGGGTCTCAGTCAAACCACAAACCCAGCTTGAATAGCGGAAAACCGCCATTAATCCCTTCCCTCAACATCCGAATTTAACTGCAGTTGATACAACGACTTCTTGACGAGAAGGAAAACTTTCACCATATCCTTTGATATTACTTAAATAAGCTGATGTGGCCCAGTTTTTTTCCATGCTTGGAGACTCTGTAATGTTTGATGTCAGGAAGGTTTGGAGGCAGTGGACCTTGTCCTGCTGTGTTGCCACTGGGCTGCAGCTGAAGTCACAGCAACAGGAGATGTATATCTTGTCAAAGCCGAGCGTTATCCAAAATAGGTTTAGGAAAATAATTCTAACTTGAAGCCACATAGACTTTGAGGTTTTCACAGACGTTTTCCACAAGTTTAGTCACAGTGCTCAGCTGAAAACATGTCAAGAATAAAGCTTTAAGCCTCACCATAACATTGGTAATGGTTTGTCCTCAAATAGTGACAAACATCTTTATTAAACACAGCTCGAGAAGGTACTAGGCCAGAGCCAGGCTGGTATTAGAGGCAGGATTTTATTTCTAATTTCCTGTGTTTGATAATTAGTGATTTACTACAAATCCTTGTTTTGATGCTTCAAAATGGATCAGGGGCGACTGGATCAAAACATTACATTTACACATAGACTGTAAATAAGAGGTGGATGTAGGGCGATGTCACCAGTTTGTTTGTGGACTGTGGAGTTTGGTATTTGAACATCGCCATGTTGTTTACTTGGAGCCAAAAGTGACCATATCTGAAGGAGGAGGTGGGTCTGACCCTTGAACCTGAGATCACTGCCACATGTGTATGAGACTGGAGTTCAGTGTCAGTCTCATTGTTTAGAGCTGTCAATCAAACTAACCCCGCCTCTAACTCCTCCCCTTCTCTCAGACTAATATCTCCTTAATGATAAATGATTTTCAGATGGACCAGATCACTGAGAAGAAGAGTTGATTTTAACTAATGACATCACTCCTCCTTTCATATCCAAATATGGTCATTTCTGGCTCCAAACATGGCAACATTCAAATACCAAACCCCTGACTTGAAAATGTGAGTCCATAAACCAATGGTTGGGATCATGTTAGCTGTTATATATTGTGTATAATTTAAACACAGGAGAGAATGAATGTACCGACATTATCTATGGCTACATGAAATCTACATTTTTAAATACTTAAAAGCAAAGCAGCTTTTAAATAAAACTACAACAAGTAGTTTCTTTTAGGATTTTACTATTTGCATGTCACTTTCAAGTCTTTTAATAATCATCTGATCTGAACCTTATCAGAAAATGTTGACACTGTGTGCCTAGGTAGCTAGCTACCGTCTTGAAAATAGCAGCAAGAGCTGCAACTAACAACTATTCTGAAGATTAATCATCAACTATTGAAATGATTGGTCGACTATGTGGATTATGAATCATATAAGTATATTTATTTAGCTCTCAGCTTTTAAATGTAGCATGAGGTTGTTTAAATTATTTTCTAAAAATAAAGACAAGAAATATGGATACTTCTTTCAGAAATATACATCTTTCAATCAACTTTGCTGCTGATATCAGCTGCTACTGATACAAAAAGTAAAAAACAAATGTCCTATTTCTTCTCCAAGGACAAGCACAGTATTATAGTGAACTATAAATAAATAACTGTGCTGATTTGATCTAAACAAACACAGGGAGGTGATCCTTTACTGTATTTAGCATCAGCCACCACTGTATTGTTTACTTGCTACTGAATGCTGCTGTACGGCTCTGAGCAGAGACAGAAGAGAAGAGAGATGTCTCACTCCTTTAAAAAACACATCTGGTGACAATAGTCAACAATTGAATTTGTCAGTGACTATTTCTATTGTCAACAGTGTTGACTAATGGTTGCACCCCTAATAGCAACAGAGAAATCATCACAAAGACTGGTGCACCTGATCCTCTGTCCAGCAGCAGCAGCACAGTGACTATAAAAAGCAGTTATTAGTCCCAGATTGTGTTTTATTTGTTGCATTCACGTTCTGGCCTTTTTCTGTCTCCTCTCTGCCTTTTGTGCTGTCGCCTGTCTGCTTTCAGCCCTCTGGATTTGTCTGCCTGTTGCTGCCTTTTGACCTACTTTTACACAGCTCTTTTTTTCCTCCACAGCTGTTCTGTCTCCTGAGTCTGCTTTTCAAAAACAGATCTGTAACTCAGTGTCACACCTGCCTTTTTTCCCCCTTTTTTTTTAAATACAAGTGTCATCATTCTTTTCTCATATGCAAATCCATTTAGATGACATGAAACAGCAGGGAGCCAGACTTCAGGGTTCAGCTTTTCATCTTTGACAGCTCAGCCATTATTTGTATAATGTACCTCATCATGGTGTAATCAGGGCCTTTGTTTTCAGGATGGATCTCTATTGTCTCAGGTTATAGACGCTATTGTTGTGCTAACTAAGGAATTCAGAGAGCAGCAAAGTGGGATGATATTTTACACCTTCAGGTTGTGGAAGTGAAAGTGGAAACTAGTACATCTCCTACCACAACAATCCTACAGGGGCCTGGACCTTTGAAGGCAGTGGTCAACAACCACCGGGCCACTGACCGGTACTGGTCCGTGAGGCATTTGTTACTGGGCCGCACAGAAAGAATAAATCATTTATATCATTCCCTTTGTATTGACTATTAGAGTCTGAAAGACCTTTTATTTTGAAAAATGACCGTATTCTCTCCGACTTTACTTTCACCTGTACCTCTTGACATGTCAATACGCTTGTCTTCGTCACATGATATGACGCATCTGATACGTTACCCAAAGAATAAGCCCGCAAGCTAGCGAAAATGAGTAAAAAACCGATGTCTATGGAGAGCTTCTTTGCAAAGGGGAAGAGGCCAACTTAACCCTTATACCCCGAACATTTAGCTGCTGACAGGAAGTGACAGGTGTCACTCAAATCACCATAATTCCTCGGCCATTTACGCTAGCGACGTGATTCCAGCTGATTCTGAAAGCCGACAAGCAGAGCTTCCGTACACTACCGTAATCTAGGTAATACAGAACGCTGCATGTCACAGCATGACTCCATTCCCCTGCATTACTGCCATAATGTATGTAATATATATGAAACGCTCCACTTGTCAGCTTTCAAAATTAGCTGGAATCACGTTGCCAGCGCAAATAGCCGAGAAATTACAGTAAGTTGATTTATACTAGTCACTCTGTATCACCAGAAATACGCTCGGTGTCAGAGGTTTCATTTTTATGCATTTTTATGTTATTTTATTGTCACTGTGTTTACCTGCCATATCTGTGAAAATAATGCTTACATTAAACAGTGGTGCAAAAAGGTTGGGGACCCCTGGTCTAAGGCACATTTGAGCAACCATGCTTTTTGAAAATATCTGGTTGTATGAGCCCAGAAGTTCATTTTGAACTTGGGAAAAGAAGTTTATACTAATTTAATGCACCACCCAGCCAGCAAGGTAATTGACCCAAATCAAACACGCCCACGTCCCAGTCCTAGCAACATGTGCATGCTGCGTTTAGCTAACGTGGTGGATCCACCAGCAGAGATTTCTACCTTAAGTGAACCGTCCTCTTTCTGCTGTTTCCCACTGTTGTGGCTGCTGAGTGTTTTCCAACTCAACATTTCTTTGAAGGTATCTCACCTCAGACTGAACTCCGAAGTCGCACCGCTACACCTGAGAGGCATAAAGTTGATACATCAACACTTAACTGACGGCATTGTGAAAGATGTGTTTCCACAGTTCACTATGACGAGTTAAATACACTGCACTTAAAAAACACCCTTTTACCTTTTTTAATGGCCTGCACTTATACAGCACCTCTTTACCTTAACCTATCTCTACAATTACCTCCCAGTTTACCCATTCACAAACACATTCATCCACCAGTGAAAACAGAGATGCCTTGTGAGGTGCTAGCCAACAACTTAGGGCAGTGGTGCTCAATCCTGATCCTCGAGGGCCGCTATCCTGCATGTTTCAGATGTGTCCCTCGTCCAGCACCTGATTCAAATGATCAGCTCATTATCAAGCTTTGCAGAAGCCTGATAATGATCCTGATCATTTGAAACAACATCTAAAACATGCAGGATAGGGGCTCTTGAGGGCCAGGATTGAGCACCCCTGACTTAGGGTTTAGGGTCTTTTTGTGGACAAGAGGAGCAGGCGATCAAACCATCATCCTTACAATTTCTGAATGACCAGTTCTCATACATACAATTTGGTGTCTTGTTCATTACTTGTTCATGTCGTCCATGACCCGAGACATTAGAGAGTTCGGGAACATATGCCATGCCACGGTGGATTATGGGATGCGTCCGCCATGTTTGTGGTCTGCAATGGTAAACAGTCGAATGGCGGCAGGAGCCAAAGAAGTATATTTGACACACATTTTAATATTATAACACACATTTTACAGGACACTAATGAAACAAGTGAGGCATCATTTAAACAGGTGGAACAGATGCCTAGATGTGAGCAATCGCTGTTGTTTTCTTGGCGATTTTAGTGAATGGTCGGCAAACAGCTGATACATCTAAGCCTGTAGAGCTGTTTCTGAAAATTACAAATCTGTTACAGCACAAGGGAAGCATGGGTCTGTTCAGGAACATTGTTTTTTCCATATTTAGGTAATAGATTAATGTTGCCTACCACAGCCCCGGACATGACAACATCATGATTGCTTGTATGGGTCGTATGCCTGAACAGTGGGTGAACAACATGATTAACTGATTAACTTCTCCCAGACCAGTGATCAGACTTACTGTCACATCCCACCATCTACGCATCATCTGTGTCCCATCGTTGACAAAATATAATGAACTGACTGGCGTGTTTGAGCTAAAAAGTGTAGAAATCCATAGGAACGAATGTGACCTCTGATGAGTGGACCATAAATCCCAAAATGCTTTTTCATGTGACATCCTGATCCCGATCTCTATTAGAGATCCAGTTTTTAATGGCCTTTTTTTTGGGTATGGGTTTTTATGGTATGCTAACAAAATTTGAAGCTTCCATGTATTTTCCCCATGACTGTGTGTAGCAGGGGTGTCAAACTCGTACCATGGACGACCAAGACCCTGCAGGTTTTCTTTCCAACCATCTCCTTGAGCTCCTTCCCTCAAATTGAAGGAGGTGCTGATCATTAAAATCACCTGCTTTAGTGACTTTAGGGTCTTGCTCCTCCATGGCACGAGTTTGACACCACTGGTATATAGTGTCATTGCCTAAACGTTTTACACATCCATTGCCAAGTCTGCACAAATAACTTCAGTGTAAACCAACGGGTTCATCTTCTCTCCTCAGTTTACTGGTTCTCAATAATATTACCTTCACTGCTTTGTGCTCACATTTTTATCCTCCATCAGGGAAATTTTCCAGGAGACCCCATGCCTCTGCACTGACAAGTCATTTTCAGCTCATTGCAATAAGCAGATAATCAGTAAGGTCTGTGCTCTGTGGTGCTGTACATGATCTGCATCAGCTGGTTGTGTATGAAAACTTCCACAGGCGTTTACAGTGCAGGTAAAGCTGCTCATCTCCCCCCTCATCCTTCTCGAGTGGTCCGTTCATGTTATTTCATGCCTCAGCAACTAAATGTCCTCACACTTGATCTGCTTCAGGTAACAAAAAAACAACTTTCTAAGTGGTTTCAGTTCAAATGCGACCTGCTGCATTTCAGCAGAGGCCAGAAAAGGGAGTGTGTGAGTGGTTGTGTCGAGCCCCTGCAGCCTCTTCGCACCCCACCCCCCTTTATATGTTTCCTCCTCCTGTGCAGGAGGGCCGGCAGTAATGACCTCCCTCTGCTCTGCAGAGCACCTTCAGCCTGGCCGTGGGCTGAGGCAATCTGTCGCTTGTTTGTGCCGGTGACATCTGCTCCCACGGGGACCCGGGATTATTCCTCCTCTCTTTTCCAAAGCTCCCAAATGTGGACCTGTGTGTTTGTGGATTTTATTGCATGTGGGGGTGTGATGGGTGACAGAGACAGCCAGAAGAGCACTTATATACAGACACAACTCTGCTGTGGAGTGGAAATTTGTTTGACCAGGAGGAGGCTAAGAAGACAGATACTGATATATTAACACTTATCTGAAGGATGAATATATGTAAACAAAAAATAAGATGCGTGGCATTTCTTCAGTGGTGGGGTGGTCGCAGGTTGTTTTCTGTTCTGTACCAGTTGATTTGTCTGTGCACTTTGTTTCACTTAAAGGGACTTTGATGATGGAGCAAAGCCTGAGAGCTCGTTTAGTGAGCTGGCTTCATGGCACATTTACACTGGTACCTACTCGCTTCGCTTCAGTTTTGATGCATTTACAACTGGAACTTGGTACCTGGTACAACTTTTCGTACCTCCTCTCCCGTGGTTCCAAAAAAAGTACCTGGTCAAGTCGGAGCAGGTACTAAAATCTTATTGGTCGAAATCGTCACTGCGTTGTTGTGTCCTCACTGCGCAGCAAGTAATCTGTCCCAAACACGCCATTTTTAAATCTTCGGCAAACTGAAATAACAACAAGAAGAGAAATGGCGTCTGTTAGAAATCCTGCCCCGTGGACTCAGGACGAGGTGCAAACCTTTCTGTCATTAGTCACCGATGAGAAAATTCAGAGGGAGCTGGACGGTGCGGTCAGAAACGAAAGAATGGCATAAAAGATGATGTCATGAAAGACGGCCAGCTACACGGAGGAGGGACTATCCTCAGCAATGTAAATGCAACCAAGGGGGCCGATCCCGAGCGATCTGAGGTGAAGCAAAGCGAGTAGGTACCAGTGTTAATGCGCCATTAGTGTACTGATACACATACTCTGCTAGCGACAACATATATCCAAAGATAGTCCAACTAACTACAGGTGCATTTCCACTACATCGTACCTACTCGTCTCACCTCAACTTGGTTTGTGTCGCGTTTCCACTGCAAAAAGTACCTAGAACTTGGTGTCTACTATGACTTTTTTAGTACCTCCTCTCCTGCGGTTCTAAAAAAAGTACCCAGTCAGGTACGAGCAGCTACTAAAATCTCATTGGTTGGAATTGTCACTGCATTGTTGCATTATCACGGTGCACAGAAACATTTGTCCCCGCAAGCCGACAGTCTGCATGGTGATAGTCAGAACAACAAGTTTCTACTATATGGGGAAACCACTAACTAGATCAGTTCAATCTACAATAACAGGCTTTAGTGCAATGTTAAAATTTTATTTAAAGGGGGGGTATTATACTTTCTCCAGATATATTGTACCACTCTATGGCATACTCCAATGACTATGTTACCTTAGGTTGATCTGTAAATGCTGTAAATAAAAAAAACAACCTTTATGAAATTTGCCCTCGCATCATGGCCGTTCTGAACGCCTCGATATTGGACTCTGTCTCTTTAAGAGGCTCCGAGCCTTTCACACTCTCCCCCTTCAGCACGCTGTCCATGACGTCATCACAACACCGTATTGACAACTTTTGCTGCATTGTTTTGGAAAAAAAAGTTATTTTTTATCACGTTTGAGCGATGGCGACACAAGATGTTGTACAGCCTTACGAGTACGATCCTGTGTCCGACCCGGAAAGTGCATTTTGTGATGAACCGGAGAGAATTCAGAGGCTCTTACAGGACGTGTCTGCATGGTAAGTGCGATGCTACTACGCTTGCAAGCCTTACTGCAGTACACGCCAAACATACACACGCGTAGCATAGCTGTCTCCTACTGTACACAGATGTACGACAGGTGAAGCTA